>ML784945.1:401953-424776 GCA_009831015.1 Picea engelmannii
CCACACTGGGTGAACCACGTAAATCTGTGTCTCTCTTGTATTGTGTGTCTTCTGTGTTTTGTTTCTGCATTTGTTTTATTTTATTTCTCCAAGGTCCTGTTTTTCTAACATAAACAGTCAGGGATACCGAAACGAGTGATAATATTCGAATTTAGAAAGGTGATTACCTGACTAGTGTTGACAGTTCTTAACGCAGCAACTTCAGACCATTGTGTAAAGTAATCCATGGCTGTCACAATAAACTTGTGTTGTTGTGAGGATGGAGGGTTGATCGGACCTATGATATCAAGGCCCCACTGTTGAAAAGGAGAATCTACCAAAACAAGTTGTAGAGGAAAGGCTGGTTTTTGTAACTGCCCTGATGCTTTCTGGCAGATGATACATTTTCGACACAAGGCATGGGTGTCTCTAAAAAGCATGGGCCAGTAATAACTGGCTCTTAGAACTTTATGAGCAGTGGTGTCACCACCAAAATGACCACCATATTCTCCTGCATGCAACTCTAGCAAGACTTTTTCTGCTTCGTCTTTTTCGAGACAACGCATCAGTACATCGTCAAAATTTTGACGAAACAGGATACCATTAACCAGATGAAAGGAGACAGACTTTAATCTCAACACTCTTCTTTTGGTAGGGTTCAGGTGATGGGGGGATGATCCGTGTTCAAGACAGAATCTTATATCGTCATACCAAGGACTAATAGGGTTTTGTGCGCAACAGACTAAACTTTGATCACTTTGTCCTAGGTTTGACGTATCACTTTCTTCTTGTTGTCCTGTCTCCGAACCAGAAACTAACTTACATAATCCTTGGCCTCTCACAATCTGAGCTGGGGTAATTTCCAAGTCATACTCCTGCAAAGAAGTGACCCAGTTGGCTCTCTTTTCTCCTAGTTCCTTCTGCACTAACAAGTTCCTCACGGCTGGGTAAGGGACGATGAATTTCATCCTTGACTTCAAAAGATAGGACCAGAAGTGCTTGACTACTTTGAAAACAACGTATGCTTGCCAATCAACCACGGGATAATTAATTTCAGTGCCTTTGAAAGCAGAACTCATAAAGGCGATGGGTACTTCGTGGTTCTCGGCATTCTTTTGGGTTAGGATGGCGGCATAGGAATGGTCAGAAGCAAAGGTATAGAGTGTAAAATATTGAGAGAAGTCAGGGCTCATGAGAGATGGAGCGTCTATTATAGCCTTCTTTATTGCATTAAAAGCTTGATTTTCTAGGGGTCCCCAGTGATATTGGGTGTCTTTCTTAATCAAATTATGTAAAGGCCTGACCATTTCGAAGAAACTGGGGTCAAATCTCCTCATGAAGTTAATCTGGCCTAAGAAAGACTACATGGATTTTTTAGATGTAGGGTGGGGGAGTTTTTCGATGACTTGAGTCCTCTCGGGGTCAATAATCATTCCTTCGCTAGACACAATGAATCCTAAGAGTTTACCTTGTTCTACCACAAAGATGGACTTTTTAGGATTCAGGGAGATGTTTTACTTAAGACATCGCAGTAGAACGGCTCGTAAGTGAGCTAGATGATCATATTTGTTTTTAGATCATACAGTCACATCATCCAAGTAAACTACAATGGACTGATTGATTAAGCCTCAAAAAGCGATGTCCATCGCTCTCTGAAAGGTGGCACTAGCATTAATTAATCCAAAGGGCATTTTACGATAAGTATAAGTGCCCCACGGGGTACGAAAGGTAGTTTTGAGTTGGTCTGGTGGAGACATCGGGACTTTTTTGTATCTAGAGAAACCATCTAACAGGGATAGCCTCTCGAAACCAGATACCTATTGAAGGATCTATTCCATGGGTGGGACAGGATAGTTGTCTTTATCAGATGCTCTATTAAGGTTATGGAAATCGACGCAGAGTTGGATTTCCCCATTTTTCTTCCGGACTGGGACAAGGTTAGAAACCCACTGAGTGTTCCTAATAGGAAAAATTATTTTAGCATTCAGGAGCTTATTCGATTCTTTTTGAATGGTCGGTTCCAGTTTAGGGTGCATTTTCCTCAGTTTTTGCTGAAAGGGTAAGGTTTGGGCCTTCATCGGGATGACATGTTGTATGATATTAGGATCGAAAGTTTTTAGGTCATGATACGTCCATGCAAAGACATCTTTAAATTCTTTGAACAATTTAATGAATGCATCTTTTTCTTGTCGAGAACATCCCAAGCCTAAGTTAATGCATTAAGGATTTTCACTAGTTCCTAAGTTTACTTTTTCATAAGACAACGAGGAACTATTGGTTTTACAATTGACCGTCTTTTTAAATTTATCTTCAAAATCATAAAACTTCTCTAATCTAATTACATATTTGGGTATGGAATTTACCATGTCCGACAGAGCTTCAGGATTTTTCGGATCAGGTATTACCATAAAATCATGCAAATTTTCGTCGTGTGTGCGTTCATCTATCACCGTGCCTTGAAAGGTTTCTTCCATGTGCAGAAAGTTGATGATCTTCTGATCATCTTCAAATACTCTCCAGTTCGTGATGTTGTCGAGAATGGATGGTCGAAACAACAGCTCGACGAAGAAAGCGTTTGGGGACAAGCCTTCTGCAGGAAGAAGTTTAGAAGCCACATTAGCTAACAGATCTGCTTCAGAGTTATTCATCCTTGGAATGGAATTTATATTGAAAGAAGAAAATTTATTCATTAAGTTCCATACCTCAGACTGGTATCTTTTGAGATGCGGAGAAAGACAGTGGATAGAATATCTTACCTGTCTAACCACTATTTCAGAGTCGCCAAAGACGGTTAAATTTTGAATGTTCATATCCAAAGATTTTATGAGACCTTGCAGTAAAGCCTCATATTCTGTGGTATTGTTAGTACATTCAAATTTCAACCTATATGATATCAATGTTTTGTTACCTGCCGAATTGATAATAACGCAGCCTGCTCCATCTCCTTCTTTGGAATTTGACCCGTCGAAATAAAGAGACCAAATTTGTTTTCCATCGGGCACATGGGACCGTTGCGTAGAAACTGTTGGCTGCATATATGCTACAATCTCAGACTGTTGTTCTGGATTGATGATAGGTGAATCCTTGGCCATGAAATTTCCAAAGAATGTGTCGAGCCCTTGGACTTCGGGTGAATCAGTAGAAGGTGTGTATGGTTCGCTGGGATCGTTCAAATCTGTGACCGTAAACTTAAGGTAGCGTTCATGATTTACTTTGATTTTATTAGGCTTGCCATTTTCTGGAAGCCATAAGTGAGACCAGTCTGTCGTGAAGTAACCATGTAGCTACTCCGACCAGTCCCTGCTTAAAAATAGACCATACACTTCTGGAATATCCACAACAATTATATCAATAACTTGATGAACCTTGGGGTTAGACGATAATCTAATAAGCACATTCTTTAGTTCACCTATAACTTTAACATTTGTCCGGTCAAGTTGTATGATTTTTAAAGTCGAGGGTTCAACTTCAGCGTTAATCTTTTGGCAAACAAACCAAGGCATCACATTGGATGATGCCCCTGAATCTACCATACAATTATGCACGTTTATATTTAAGATTTTGAAAGTTAACAAGAAAGGAGGTACATTTTTGCGAGTAGTAAGAGTGGTATCTTGTGGCTTTTTACTCGCAGTTTCTAAAGCTATTTTATCTACATTATTTACATTATTTACATTATTTATAGGAAGGCTTCCTTTATCTTGAGGATCAGGATTATTTTTAGTGGAAGTCTTCTGAGGGACTTTATTTTGCACAACCTTATTACTACTTGAATTACCATTTTTTCCATTCTCAGAAATATTCTGTAACATTTTTTGTAACAAAAATGGAAACTTCAATAACTCATAAATAGAAATGTTAGCCCTTAACTTTTTAAGATCTTCAACAACATAATAATGTAAGTTGGGGTTCACATTACTCTATTTAGTCTCAGCTGATTTAGACTGCTTTGGAGGCAAAGTTGTAGTGTTTTCGGTAGAAGGTTTGTTTGTTGTCTTACTCCTGGTATTATAAGGATGAACTGTCTCAAAGTTAGCTTGAAAGATGCTATCCGAGAAATGTCCAAAAATGTTTGGAGAATATTCTTCTTCTTGACTTGTCTCTTGATTAACTACCTCCTCAGGAATCTGAGGAGGCATCAAGTTATCTTGGGCTTCTAGAATTGTTTGAAGGGTGCATTGCAAACTTTCTAGATTTAAGCCTTCGGTGGTTGGGTTGGGTCGGTTGGTAGAAAAAGGCTTCCGGAACGGGGGTTTGTAAGGTCCTTTACTCGAGGAATCTTCTTCGGTCGACCTTTTCAAGTCTATAACTTGATTTGACAGCTTTTGGACAACTTTGGTTAAGTTTTCCAATTCAGAGTTTTCAGGTTGTGTTTTACTTTGAGTGGGTCTGGGGAGGATTTCTATCTTCTTTTTGGAAGAATCACTAGTCTCTGTTTCATTGCTAGAAGAGTCTTTAAGACTAAGTATGTCTTTTTCAATATGGGTGGCCTCCTCGAAGGCTTCTAACAATGTGGCTTTCTTAGATCGTTTAACCCAAATAGTTATGCTTTGATGTAAATATTTAGTGTAGTAAGCTATTATAAGACTCTCGACAGGCATGGAATCTGCAGGGATTCAGTTTTTTAGTGTCAAGAATCTTTTATTAAAGTCTTTAAATTTTTCTTTTGGGTTCATTTTTAAGATAGAAAGATCCATGACTAGGACTTCCAGAGGTTTACCATCTCCGAATTTTTCCAAAAAGCATGACTCGAACTTTTCCCAAGACACGATGGTATGGGGTTGTTGGGAAAAGTACCATGTGGATGCATTGCCCTTGAAGGTATAAGGGAACAACCTACAGACAACGTCTTCATGTTCAACATTACGGAGTCTGATGGCTAACATAAACTTTTTAATGTGATCTTCAACTATCTGTTTTGAGTCAGGATCAAACTTGGGAATCCATTTCTCCGGGTGCTTAGGTAGAGGGTGTTGAGCTCCAGGTACAGCTACGGCATCCTGATCAAGCCAGGGTCTAGCAGGGTTGTTCTGATTTTCCATTGGGGTAGTGGCTGTGGAAGGCTGAGAAGGGGAATCACCTTCATCAGAGGAATCTCCTCCAGAAGAGGAAGGAGATGATGGAGGTGGTGAAGGAGGTATCCAAGATCCTCTTGCAGCAGGATTTAGGTTTGGATCTGTAGGATTCACAGTGAGGTTAGTGTCACCTAATTATTCTCTGATATCAGAGAAGTCCAAAGGTTGAACCCACAGATGGTTTGGTTGCCTCAAATGGGATAAGGCACTATGTGTTTTAGTAAGAGATTGGCGGACAATCTCTTGTATGTCACCACCTATAGGATTAGGGGTTGTTGGCTCAACTATGATCTGTGGATCGTCGGTTGAAGTAGTTACTATTTGAAGGGGAATATTATCATGTGAACGGCTTCTAGTCACTATAGGTGAGCGATTAGGGGGTGGAGGAGTCTTGCGACCACCTCGTTCCATTAATTAAGTTCAGACCCTCCTTCTAGCGCCATTTGTTGACGGGCGAAATCGACCGTCCATCAACTGAGAGAGTGGAACCAGTCTGGAGTTGTCTAATAACCCAAGCCATTTGGGATGAACCACCCTGATGGGTGTAGCAACTCCGTTAGCCGATCTAAGTTCCTAAGAAAACAAAAAAGAAAACTAATATACAATAACTAATCTAACTAAAACTAAATAAAAAAAAACTATTAAACTAATCTAACTAAAACTAACTATTAAACAAACTAAACTAAAACTAATTATTAAACAAACTAAACTAATCTAACTATCATATATATACAATCTACTAACTACTACTATACTAATTCTAACTAATTAACTATCTAACTACTAACTGAAATATAACTTATTCACAAAATGTACAATATCCACAATTCACAGATTTAAATAAAACCTAAAAAACTCATTAATATTTTTCCCTAAGATAGAGAAAGATATTTTTTGTTGATTTTATGATTTTATGAAAAAGAAATAAAATAGGAAACTAAATAAACTAAAACACTAATCTAAACTACAAATATGACTAACTAAAATACTAACAATATACTAACAAAATAATTGCAAACTGACCTGGAGAAATACTTCAGATTTGTCCTGTGTATGATAATCGTCCCAGCTGATCAGAAGGAATAAAACCACTCTGAATTATCTAGAAGCTTCTCGTAAACGATAGTTGCAATGCTCTTTAATATATTTACAAGACAAACAAGACATAAAAATCACAACAATCTTATAATTTATAAATCTTGACAGTTAGATAAACCTTTGTGCGAAGATCTATACATAATAATTCAATTGATGAAGAAGAGAAATATGTCATTCATTAACTGAATCAAGTAATTGCTGTGTTTTTAAATTAGTGAAAGAAAGAAGGAATGGATCACATTAATTCAATCATATCATTCTACAAAAGACCATGATAGCTAAAGTAGTCATTAATCAAATGCAAATTGATATGCATAAACATGAAACAAAAGATTGATATTATGAAAGCGAAAGTTGTAGAAGAACATCAACTTCTGTCTCAATTTGTATTAGAAATCCATAATCCTGGTTCTCCCACAAGTGAGAATGATCCTTATTACAAAAATAATAAGTATTTATAAGTTTTCCACAGGGTAAAACCTCCCTGTGGAAGTTATCAAAACTGTTTACATAAATCTGGGAAGATATCCAAAGTTTAACTAAACTAAGAACCTAAAATAAAACTAAAACACACAAATATCCTTTAGACTGCCCAGCATGTCCCATGCAATTCAAATTTACCTGAAAAGGATAAAAAATAGACAAGTTAGAAGGATCTTTTATTAATAAAATGGTAAAAAATCAAATTCTATAGAGTAGCTACAGAATCTTGTGATTCTGTAGCTGGTCTAAATAAGACACAGAATCAACATTAAAATCGATTGTAAATATTTTAAAGAATTCAATTTAATTGATATCCAATAGCTATTTGAAAACGAATCATTCAATTTGAATTTGTTATACCATTCGAAATCAAACAGGATCAAAATCATTCAACCGAATACAGAGATAGGTGTACTTTGTTTCTTTTGTTACCACAAAATCGAGTGAACAGAATAATAATCAACAGTTATGAAATCGTTTGATATCCAATTGAAACCGATATAATCAAACAAATTGTAGGTAATGGTTAAACAAGAGATACGATCGAATCGAAACAAAATCATTTTCCAATCGTTATAGCTGTAACAACATATCAACCGCTTTATACCATGAGCAAACTAACTCGAAACTGGCGCGCAAATCCATTCAAATGAAATCATAACAGGATCAATCAATTGTTAACAGAGTTCATAAGCATTATCCGATCATTTATTTTAGCCAAATGGCAGACAAGATCGACTTACCTAGATCAAAATCATTTATTTCAAACGAATTATAACCAGAATTAACATATATACCAATCGTCGATCTGGAATTAACCAACTCATTTTATAAATCAAAATCAAACAGAGCATTCATTTACGATACAAATCTGACTCATGAAAATGATCGAACTAACAGCAATCCAATCAAGTGAATCAATCGGCTGGGGTTTAGCATAATTGTCACGAATCAAATTCATTCCATGATTTGAGCACATTTTCACAAGCTTAAATGAGAGCATTGTTTTTATAAAAACAGAGTAGTTCTTTCCAAATTAAATTGAACAGAGTGGTATTTCCGATTTGGAAAATCATATGACACAGCATATCGTAACAACCAAACTTATTGAAATCGTTTTCCAATCACAGCATATGAACCATAACGAAATCACAGTCCAAACATGATCGTATTCTAAATTGAGCATGAAAAACTTCCTGTTTGGAGGAGATACAAAACAAATTGAATTGAAAGCAAACCATAAGTTTCATTATCTGTATGAGATAAGCGAAAAAATCAAATCCAAACGAGAATCGGTCAAATACGATAAAATCTATCAATAGCTAAACTGGAAATAAGAAAATCGTATATCCAAATCAAAATTTTGTTTATTTTTAGCAAAGAGAAATAATTTACAGGATGAACACCGAATGAGAGAGACTTTTCGAAATATAAATAGAGCCAATAGAAGACTGAATTCGAATCATTATATTAACCCTAATCATTCACAAAACTAGAACAATTTTGAAACCATACCTGTATGACGAGCAGACGGTTTAATCATGACAATTTTGAGTTGACAATGGTTGTGGTTGATTCAACATTCTTGAAAACGATGGAGCCATTTGTCTTCTGCTTCTTATCAGTTGCTTGGGGTTGGTCTCTTTGGCTGGTCAATACTGCCACATGAATTTCCAGCGATTGAATTTTCGATTGGAGGAGGGGAACATCAATGTAGTATCGTTCCAACCATAAATCACACTAGTCACAGGATGACTGCATGGGTTTTGAAAGAGAAGGTGAGGGTTTGGGCATATGGCTAAGGTTTTCGTTAGGCAATTTAATACCAGGGTAGTTGGGATCGTTTCTTAGGCAGGGGGGAATATTTGTCACGAAATCATAAGGTGGTTTGGGGCATAAACCCTGTGAGTAAGGGTACTCGCTAGCTAAGAAACATTCTGCATCAGAGTCTGAATCCTCACTAAGTACAATAGGCTTTAACTCAGCAGAGGGTTTAGGTTTGTTCCTAGCCATCCTTGAAATAAGTCGGGCATCCTTTTTACCCTTGGCATTAGCAGTAGGGTTTTCCTTAGTCTTTTTGCTCACAGGTCTCTTTATAGTCTCAAACTTCTCAGTTATAGCGTCGGGTAAGTCAACCTTAGGGTCGACCGAGGGTTTAGGAGGAGGCAATAGGACATGGAAGGGCACAGGAGGCTCAGCCTTGGCTTCACTCACCATAGGTTTGTCAACCTGGATAGGGTCTGAATCATGGAAACCATTTCGGACGATGAAATCCCTCCAACTATCACCATGTAAACTCAAGTGATAAACAATGATCAGTTTAATAAGTCCATAGTGGAACAGGCTACTATCAGCCTTCTCCTTTTTAAACTTTTTCAACATTTTATATAGGCTGTGCTGAAAGTAAAAAGGCATATTCAATGGGTATCCCATAAAATTCATTAGCAAACGCAGGTGGTAGAGAAAAACGAGTCTGTATCGACCTTCACAGGTCACGAACTGTTTGACTACCATCAAAGTATCGTTCCATTGTGTTTTAAGTGCAGAGATGGGCATACCTCTGTCACAAGAGGTGACTTTTCGCGAGACAAACAGTAGCGTCCATGGTACTTCCTCGACCTTAGAATTCTTAAACCAACACTGTCCCGAGGATGGTAACCCTATAGCAGAACTGATAAACTTCTCATCGATTTCCAACTATATGTCGCCCACCTTGGCTCTACAGCCATCGAAAGTCAAAGCGAATTGTTGTGCAACATAGAGATTAAAACCCTCAAATAGTTGCACGAAGGTGAGCCACCCATTGTCCTCCAAATCCTTTCGGGCATTGTCAAACATTAACAAGGCTTGGTTGCCGTTTGGCTCGATTCGAATGACTGGTGCCATGGAACCGAGCACATGGTAAGCCGAGGGTTTGGATCATAACACACACAGGAGCAGGGTTACCCGAGCTAACAGAAGTGAATGGGGATAAGGGATAGGCATAAATGCCATCATGTGAAGGTGGTCGAGCTTATCTCTGCCATGCAAAATAATTATTGCCAAAGTACAACCATCAGTTTTCATAGATGTTCAACCCATTATAGCATGGTTCAACAGTCATATCACTTGGCCGACCAATGAAACACATGGTAAGTGTATAAACCAACGCGTGTAATGGTTGTGCCAAAGTTTTAAACCATCAATTATTCAATTTGAAACCAAAATCAAATATTTAACCATGCACCAATGTATCGACTGATATCAATAGTTTAACCATTGTGCCGATAGGTCTTCATATAATAAAAAATGCCAATAGTTTTAAAAACATGAACATAGGCGTTTTATTAAAAGATATATATGAAATATTTAATCATAACCCCTATGTATTTTCATGAAACCAATGGTCAAATAGGTCAAATAAAATGCAAATCCAAATACTAATGCATTACAAACTTAATGAAACCGATTGACAAAATCAACTCAATAATGTTCAATGAGTACAGATCGAAAGGGATTTTGCAAACTTCATAGCGATAGGTGAAATGTAAGCGCAATCGTCATATTGACAAGAAAGATCATGACATTTCAAATAATGATTTCAATGCGACTTCGAAAGACCAATGTTTTCATGCTTACAATCATGAAAACAAAACGAAAATAAATGTGTAAAAAGGCGCAAAGAATAAAAGTGTCGTTCATTTGAAAATTGCGATGAAAATTGAGGTTTGCAAATCATTGGTGTAGGCAGCTTATAAGACAATAGAAAAAAGTGAATTGGTTTCCAACAAAACATTACCTTGATAACCCATAGCTGTGATCTTTGTTTCATCACCCGAATTAGAACCTAAATCATGTTGAATGGTTGGAGCAGTCTTTGACTTCCCTTTATTGTTGTTGCCAAACGTTTTGGGTCTTCTTTTAGGATGAAGTTTCCAACAATGGTCTTCATCATGGCCATCTTTTGAACAATGTTTACATGTGAATTTTTCTCCCTCTTTCTTAACAACAACATTCTTTTTTCCATTGCCCTTGAACTTCTTCTTTCCTTTGTCTCCATGGCTGAAATTCTTCTTGTTACCCTCATGAGTTTCGTTCCTTCCACTTGCTTCCAAATGAGTAGCCTGAACACAAACTTCATCTAGATTTGAAGAATTAAACATGAGTATAGTATGTCTCAAATAACTATGTAAAGCTCCAATGTATTTCAGTAAAGTTTCTTGAGAAGACAAATCTACTCCCAAAACCAAAGATCTTCTCCTAAATTCTTGAGTAAAGATTTGCACACTCTGTCCTTTAGCTTGTCTAAAAAATTTCCATTCCATAGTAGCCTTTTGTTTATATGCCAATGGATAAAATTGTTTTTTAATTGCAACAATAAAATCATTCCAAGAAATTAAAATTTTACCATGCTTCTTTATATCCTCCTGAGTCTTGGATTCCCACCAAATGAGTGTTGCACTATCCAATCTTAAAGAAGCAAGCTGAATTTTGGTTTCATCATCTTGAATTTTTTGTATTCTACAATATACCTCAATCTGACATATCCAATTATCTAGTTTCTCAGCATTAACTTCTCCATTGTATATTGGCAATTCAAATTTAATATCAAGCTTTAATGATGGAATTTGAGAAGGGGTTTTACCATGTCCCTTTGGAGAATTTGGAAGAGGTCTTGAATTGGTAGAAGAAGAAGAAGAAAATGGAGGAGAGGGTGGTGGAGAAGCACCATTCCCTCCATTTCCATTTGGAGTTTTATCACCACTGCTTCCCTTATTCTTTGAAGGGTTGGAGCCTTCACCTTGCAAACCTACATTCCTTTCCATCAAGATCTTCATCATCTCTCTCATTTCCATGACAACCTTTCTGAGATCTTCATCTTCTGCAAGAACATGTTCATGACTTTCTTCATGAGCCATACTTGGTGAATGCCTCCTTGAAACTTGCGGTGATTGTATATGCTTCCTCCTTGAAGGATGAGAACTTGGCTCCACAAGTTGAACTTCTCCTCTTGTGAGTTTCAACCTTGTGAACATCAGAAAACAAAAAACTTGCAAATAATCAAGTCTTCAAAAACCTATGCTCTAATACCAACTTGATCTAAAAATGAAGAAGACTTGAAATCTTGAAAATATTTGCAAGTAAAGTTTATGTGTTAAAAGCAAATGGATCAACTTTGCAACACATTATTAATAGGATTTACTCATTTAAGATGCATATAAATAGCAGTATAATCAATGAACATAAACACATTACATAGAAAATGATAAAGGAGTTCACCCGTCTCTTGGGCTACATCTCTTGGTCCAGATTCCAATGGATCATTATTATTATTTTCTCAAAGTGCTCAAAAAACGTGCTTTACAATGCTCAAAATGACCAACAGACTACTCCAATGGCTTCAGAGCATCCAAAATTCCCTAGCTGGGATTTTTCGGCACCTCGTTTTGCCAAAAAATGAAGAAGTTGGGCTTCCTTGAAGTCTCCCCTTCAAGCTTGTTGTCTCTACATCTACAAATTGCACCCTTGTCCATTCAACCTAGCACACACGCTATTTAAAGCATAAAAACCCGGCACTGAACGCAACCATGCCAATGGTGTGAACTGTAGGATGGTTATGGGCGTGCCAGCCCCTAACCGCCAAGCTCGTGGGCACATGGGTCCATGTGACCCTGCGCAAATATAAAAAGGTCTCAGTTTAAATCATAACTTCCCCGCGCGTTCTGTGGCAAGGTCACATGCCTTAGGTCATGTGACCGGAGGCTTAAACGTAAACTCCGCATGTTTGAACTATGGTTATGTGTTAACCCCAGGACTGGGCTCCATTTATAATAAAACTCCCGTGCATATGTTATGTTTATGGTCACATGTTAACACAACAGAACCACGGGTCGGGGCTAAGCCCCGGCCCGACCCCCCCGCCATAACAAACATTACTTTAATTCAAATACATTCAAACACATATAGTTAACAAGGAACAATGCATAGCCCGTTGGCAGGGTGGACTTTACAAAGGCTTTGACAGGTGGGGGAGGTCCGGGGTTCGAATCCCATGGACTCCATATAATTTTGAACCAATATAATGATGCCATGTGGCGGCCCATGATTGGGCCACATGGCATCCAACCACAAACCAAAAACTACCACATGTTGAAACATGATTCACCCAACTTTCAGCCAATCAAAAACTGCCACATAACCTCTACCACATTAGCATACGAACTCTACCACATCAGCCTGTACGGACTGCACAGTCAGCGTCCCTTTTTTTGCCGCTTTGACGATTCGAACAGATCATAATATCTCTTGCTCCCAATATCTGTTTGAACCCAAATGAGTTGCATTGGGTTCATAACAATGAGGCCTACGCTCTCGTTTAATTTGAAGCAATTCCAAGCACTTTGAATTTTTGAGCAAAAATTGATCCCCTGATCAAATTTGGTGGAGATAGGGTCATTCAATCCCACGATTTCAAGATCACCAGGTTTTAAGGAGCATATCTAGGAAACCTTTAAGCATCTCATCGACAGATGGTAGAGGCATTTAAATGAGAAGATCATCGATCGAGGGACAGTAAGGAACAAATGGAATAGTGAAGGGATTTAACTCCAACACTTGAGGTGGCATAAGATCATTGTGTAGAAAATCCCAAATTTCCAGCAAGTGATTTCAACAAACGATAATCAGATCTTGCTTTCAAGGAAACAATGAATCATCAATTAAATCCAATTCCATATTTGTAGCAGTGACATGAGATTGAGATAAGATCAAATTGGTCCATATCTTGACCAAATTAAGTCAGAAAAGGGAAAAGAACTGAGAATAAGTCGAGCCTATTTGATCCTCCTGAAAGCAAGCAACAAAAAAGGATATAGGGCCCAGATTTTATGGCAAAGATCCCCCAACAACTCAACATTCATTTCCAATAGTTCCAGAATTCAAGAGATCTATCAAACTTTCTCAAATTAGTTGTTATTTATATTTTTATTTGATTTTGTTTCCAGAAGGCTAGAAGAACTGTTTACATTGTAAAGCATATATATTTTATGATTTTCACATGGAAGGAGGGGCGTTTTGAAGGTTCGACCTGAATGGTGTAATTTTCTTTGCTGGACTGGGGTCCTTGCTTTTCCAGGAGTATGTTCTATAATATTTAGATGACCGATCAGTAAGAGACAAACTGTTGATAGGATTTTTATGTCAAGGTGTTGGTGGCGTTTCTTCTCTGTTAAGTATTTTTCCTGTTATCTTTTCACTTGTTTTCAATTCTTATTGTCAAAGGATAGTAATAGAGCAGAATTTATTGGTGAAATACTCTGCATCTGGTTCTTGATGATCTTTATGTTCTCTTCTAAAAGATTAGTTAAGGAATTCTTAGTTGCTCCTTTGCTTGGCTTTTTCCTCCCCATTTCTTCCTCAAATTGACACCATTCAAACTTAATTCGATCCAAAATTTCCACTAACTTTCCCTATATAAGAGCTTTGTCTATATCTAAGAGTGAAATCACATATTTAAGCGCAGACCCCATTTTCCCAATGGCCCTCCTTGTTGTCCCAAACCAACCATTTAAAAACTAAAAACCTCGATCCCTCACAACTAGCCTAATATCCTATTTCAAACCAACCTAAATCGTACAGAGATAGCCCTCTCTAAGTCTTGGAGGGCTAGATCCAAGACTCCAAGCGGTTGAAACAGTTACCCCCGTCAATTTCTTCTTCAGCCAAGAAATTACAGAGCGTTAACATTTTGGCGACTCCACTGGGGAGCGAGATTTTGAGTTTTCTAGAAAATATATCAAGTTCAGATTTGACTTCTGATGGTGATCAATAGAATCCAAACACAGGAAGGTTGTACCATTTCACCTGGTGACTCCATTGTTCAAGATCCTGAGCTTCAAAGTTCACAAGCGACTTCACTGCCGAAGAATCCAAATTTCAAAGCCTTGATGATGTTTTAAGATGACAGAGTATGTGGTAAATCCTCTATCTCCTAAAGATTTAAAAGAATTCAGAAATAAGTTAGCATAATTTCACATTGACGAAGACCTTTTAACAACTGTGTTTCTTATTTTGGAATCAAGCAAAGTTTCTCCTAAGAGAAAAATTTGTTTTCTTGAGCTAGTTGTTGAAAATTTCAAAAATGATATTGAACTTTTGGATTCTCAAATTCAATCATATAATTTTCGAGATCTCAAAGAATTCTTGGAAAATCTTCCTTCTCCAAAGCAAGAGGAAATTGTACTACCTATTGATTGGCAGATTGATGATGATTATGTTTCCAATATAAGGCTGAAGTTGTAGATGCAGGGTTTAATTTTGAAGATGCGACTGATCAACTAGACATAGAAGATCTAGGAACGAATATCATGCATCATGCTTTAATTGATCCTATAGCAGATTACATGGAGGTTCATGTTAGCTTGAGTTTTCAAACATATATTCTCTATAATGACCAAATATGTCACCAGTTTCCAGTACATATTTCAGTTTCTATTTTCATCAAGCATGATGAGGAAACCCAATCATGGGATCAACTGTTGGGTTGGCTTCATTGGCACTTTTTCATTACTTGATTGAGCAGTAACTGTTACCAAATTAGGGTAGGTAGGAATGTGCCAATAAGCTCAACAAGATGAGCACTTTTTCTTTTTCATCTCTTCATAGTTTTATTTTCAGTTTACAGTTTGGGAACAACCCAATGATCAGCTGGTCTGCGAAATTCAGAGTTCTATGGATTCTTGGCACCTCCTGAGGAGCTGCCATCCCTAGGTGGAGCCTATGTTAGGACCCTATAATAGGGAAATCAGTACTCTGACTGATATCTATCTATTTAAGGCATAAATCAGATTGCTCATAACACTTTTTCTTATGATGTTCAACGAAGATGTAAAGGCGACAGACCAAAAAGTGCACGGGGGTCGGGAAATGGAGAGTGCTAAAATCCTCCACCATAGTGATCCTGAAATGTCGAAGATCGAAATACAAAAATGAATGCTAGACTATTGAAGTTCATCCAACGGTGCATATGAAATTGAATCAAATTGGAGGGTTACTATTGCATGCCACAGTGTGATTTCTAGAAACCACTGATGGTTTCTACCAAAGGACTCGAAGACACTTTGGGGTGATTAACAGAGGAGGTGAAGAGTCTCAAGGGATCTACCAGTAGAAAAAAGACTGTTCATGAAGGCGATTGACAGTTGGATGAGTGTTGGAGCCTGTAACTGCAACAGAGTAGTTGAGCTCGACTGTAACAGAAGATGAAGAATTTCAACTGTTGGTAATGCGAAGGAATTTGATCATGACACCCAATGATGATGGACAAATGGGTGGAAAACACAAAGAAGATGAAGAGCTTCCATGACGAACATGAAGAGAAATCGACATGCAGAGTATGCAAAACCATTGGATGCAGGGCATGCACAAGATGCACAGGGGGTATAAGACTGTTGAACAAAGAAGAGATAGGCGTTGTAGTTGTTGTGAGTGATTTCTATGTGAAGAAGGAGGTGGTGTACAGCAGTTGAAATGCATAGAAGATAAAAGGTGCATTGAAGGGGAATGGCGTATAGAGCACAAAAGGAAGAAGAACATAAAGTGCAATGTATGCATGCAGAAAAACAATGAGGCAGACAGAGCAGCAAAATCTTGCAAAACAATGATGAGAATGGTAAGTTGTTGTTGAACATTATATCACAGTAATAAGTTTTAGTAACACATTTTCATAAATCAGGATGGTAGGGAGGTGCTAGGGAGGACTGTTTTCCTCAGAGTTTCAAGTAGGTGCTTGAACACAGGGAGTTGTAGTTTCCATCTAGTTGTATCTAGAGAAACCAGGGTGGCAGGGTGGTGCAAGGGAAAATTGTTGTTCTTTGTTATGTAGGTTGGTGCCTGTAAGACTGGAAGTTGGTGCTTCCATCCAGTTGGTGCTGGAACACTTGGGGAGTTGGTGCTTCCTTCTAGTTGGTGCTAGAGAACCCAAGGAGTTGGTGCTTCCTTCTAGTAGGTGCTAGAGAAAAACAGAGAGTTGGTGCTCTCAGCAAGTTGCAGCTTGAAAAATAGAGGTTGTAGCCTCACAATGAGTTGGTTCTCATATGTATGATAATGTAAGGAATGTAAATAATACTTATCATAAAAATAAGAATAGGTTTTTACCCTTTATGGGTTTCCTCGGGAAATATCTGTCTCTGTGTATCTCATATATGTGACTGATGTTGAATGTGCCATTGCTTATTTCCCTGCATTACTGTGATTATCATTGAGTGTCTTGTAAAGAATTTAAAAGAAGCATAATTCTTTAAGCACGGTAACAACTGATTCATCCCCCCCTCTCAATTGTCCAACAGGATCTTGGGCTCATGTGCTACTATTTTGGATTATAAGTATGGCATAAGAGTGGTGAAGTCTTCATAGGAAAAGGGAAGTATATTGTAAAGATCCTTCAGAAGTTTGGGATGATGGATTGAAAATCCATGGAAACTCCCATGGTAACAGATTTTAGGAAGTTGAGAGACTCTAATTCTAATCCAGTAGACTCATCCATGTACCAGAATTTTATTGGATCCTTTTATGTACTTGGTGAATACTAGATCGGACATTTGCTTTGTTCAGAACATGTTGAGCCAATTCCAGGTGGAACCTAGACAAGAGAATTGGATATTTGCAAAGCATATCTCGAGATATCTTGGTGGGACGATAACTTATGGTTTGAGATGTGCCTCAAATAGTGATGTACAACTACATGGAGTTACTGATTCATATTGGGCATGGAGTGCGGGTGACAGAAAGAGTACTTTTGGTATGTGTTTCATTTTGGGATCTATTATGATATCATTGGCTAGCAGAAAATAGAATTTTGTTGTACTCAAAACTACATAAGTAGAGTAAATTGCAGCTTGTGATGCTTGTACGGAAGCAGTGTGGCTGTATAATATGGTTTCTAGACTGTTTGATCAGGTGTTGGATTTGACCATGATATATTTTGATAACCAGAGATGTGTGAATCTCTCATAGAATTCAGTGTTCCATGACAATTCGAAGCACATTGAGATCAAGTTCTATTTTCTCTGTGACAAATTCTAGAGGGGAGAAGTGGTTCTCCATTATATCTCCAATGATGAGAAGACTACAGATATTTTGACGAATCCTTTGTCCAAGATAAAGTTAGCATACTTGAGGGATAATTTGGAGCTCATGGAGATTACTCCCTTGGTTGAAAGGGAGGAGAGGACTTCTTTAGTTGGGAGGGAGATATGATATGTGGCATCATGGATTGTCAGTGAGTTGTAGATCTGTATCATGATAGTACAAATTAGAGATGATCATACAGCTCAGAGATGATTCTTGCATCATTCTAGTACAACTTAGTTATGATACAGATGGTTGGATTTGTTCATACAGTGGATTGAGGAGCATCGTGCTAGTACAACTTAGAGGTGGCATACAACTTATATATGATGTACTGACATCATGCTATATATGTCATGCTAGTACATATTAGAGATGATGTTGGTGAGTTTCATAATGCTATATATGGCCATGTGAGTACAACTTAAATGGGACATACAACTTAGATATGATGTAATGACATGATGCTAGATATGTCATGCTAGTACGGCTTAGAAATGACTATACAACTTAGGGATGATGCAGGGGGCTCATGCCATGCTAGATATGATCATGTGATTACAACTTAGATGTGGCATACAGCTTAGATATGATGCATTTCCATCATGCTATATATGTCATGCTAGTATGACTTAGAGATGATCATACAACTTAGAGGTGACATAGTGAGGCATTGATCTACATCATCCGAGTACAAATTTGAGGTTGCATATAGATTAGATATGATGTATTGGAATCATGCTAGATATTCCATGCTATTATGGCTTAGATATGATGTAGGTGATACTCTAGATCACACCAGTACAACTTAGATATAATGCATTTGCATCATGCTAGTATGACTTAGAGGTGATGTAGTTGATAACATTGTTGATGGAAGATGATATCAGATGATATGATTTTATTGATATGGAGACTGTATGTCTCTGGATAGTTGATGTATGCTATTGTGGTGGATGTGCTCCACTGGTAGTGACTGTGTGTCACTGGTTAGTAGTATTTTTCTACTAGGATTGGTTATGTACCACTAGGAAGTAGTTGTGTAGTATTATGGATAGACACAGTTGTGTTCTATTGGATGGCATTGTAGCAGTTGTATGCTACTAAATTTTTTCCATGGATACTACCACTAGTGTTGGAGATGATTTCCATATAGATGGATAGTCAATGTGCTAGTGGATAGACATTCTCTAGGTGGAGAATGGTCCAGGTAGAATAGATTGTTGGTGGACAGACATTCTCCCTGTGGAGAATGGTCCAGGTTAACAGATTGTTGATGTATCATGGACTGGTATTTTCCTAAGGCACAGATTGTAGCCCAATTAGAAAAATGGTTCAGGATTGATATTCTCTCGAGGCATAGTTATTGGCCCGATCAGGTTGAATAGTCTACCCCCTAAGGACATGACGTACCGATTAGGGTGGTTGATACAGGACCAATATTTTCTAATGCATATGGGTAGAGATTGATCTCTATGGTACATATGACCCAATTAGAAAATAGTTAGAGACTCATATTCCTATAGGAATTGTCTATGTATCACATGGTGTGTCTTTTAGCATCTAGGAGGAATGATATTATTCTAGGATGTAGGTCCAGATTAGAAGAATGGTCCTTGTATCCCATTACGGGGCTTTAAACATCTATTGGGACAACTATTCTTCTAGGATGT
Source organism: Picea engelmannii (assembly GCA_009831015.1). Classification (NCBI taxonomy): domain Eukaryota; kingdom Viridiplantae; phylum Streptophyta; class Pinopsida; order Pinales; family Pinaceae; genus Picea; species Picea engelmannii. The sequence continues at coordinate 421,368 of ML784945.1, forward strand.
ATGTTTGAATTAGAATAATGGTCCCTGCATCACTCTGTTGAATGGGTAACTCATGCGAGACACTTTGTTGAGTGTGTTGAGTTCAACACATGACTTATTCAAAATCATGCCCAATTACTCAGATGGAGTATGACCTCGAGAGATTATGCAAATGATGTTGTATGTGGATTCTAGGATGCTATCATAGGATATTGATAGTGATAATGATGCTCATGACTTGATCTATCTGATCATGAGATAGCATGTGTGGATATATGATTATGCTATCAGAAGAATGGTTTATGTGTGCTCAAGATCATTACCATTAATACCTCCCTAGATAGGAGGGAGTGGTGATGTTATGGTAGTTGTGAGAGGTATTAACCTCCATGTGTAAACCTTGACTAGAATGGAATTTTCCATAAGAAAGGGAAACCCTAAATAGATGTGTGAAATCCATAGAAGACAAGTCTTCCTAGCAGAATAAATAATATTAGAATATTATCTTCTAGAAAGACAAGTCAGATCCACAAGAAAAATATTAATAGAAAATATAATTACCAGAAATTCAGGTCGACCCAACCAGAAAAGTCAATGGACAAATTAATATAAATATAGTACATTTTATCTCATTTGGAAACCCATTCAAAATGCAAGTCTTTTGGAGAGCTACAGTTACATTTGCAACTACAGCTACAAGGAGGAACAAGGGTGTATGGTCATCTCTTAGTCTTGGTCTCTCTCTAAGTGATATTATTGGTTATATTCTTGGTTAAACTCTTGGTGATATTCTTGGTAATACTCTTGATGATATTCTTTCTAAGTATGGAATAAGTTTGAGAGAGTAGTGCAGTTGTATTTGTGTATGGTACTTGTTCTATGGATATGGAGACTCTCTGTCTCTTCTACACTACCCTTGGAGAAGCAGTGCTCTACTTGTCTTGAGTTGTTGTTGCAGTTAGAAGCTAGGGTTTATCTATTGGTTCTAGTATGGATTTTCAGAATAATTATGTCAAAGTTTAAGGTGCTCAAGGGTGGCTTCATGCCTATGGATGGGTGACAATAGAGATATTGTCTATGGTGAAAATGAGCACATCAATTATTTTAACAACTACTTCACATTCAACTGAAATGTATGGCCATCATCAACTAAATTTCCATCCTCAATCTATTTCGAATGGAATTTTGTGTTTTTTTCATAATACCATCCACTAGATCAACACCTAGTGTTATTATTTATTTGTTATCTTTAGGAATTCCATTATAATATTCAAATATAACGATGGCTTCTTCATCATCAACAATATTTTATTTCTTCCTCTTATGATTTAAATGGATTTCCTATAAAGCAACGATTTCTTCATAATCAATAGGAATGGAATCATCATTGGCCATACCACTTTTGTGTTTATCTTGTTTATTCTTTTTGTGAGGAGTAATAACCTCATTGGGAATAATATCAACAAAATATTCATTTGGATTTTTCTTATTTTCAAATGTAACCTTTTTAGGATTTCTAGAATGAGGACTTTTCTTTCTTCTTTCATGTTCTTCTCCATCTATGCTTGCAACTTCAACCTCTGTTATTTTTGGTTTCTTTTTCCTTCCTTCTTATGTCTTTTCAAAATGAAAATAATTGATGGCATCCATGATATTATTCTCTGTAGAGTAAATCCCCACTAAAATATATGAAAGGCGTTCAACAAAATCCTGTAAAAATAAAATACAACATTTATGTGTTAAATAAAATAAAAAATTTAACATGATACTAAAAATAATGAAGGATGTAAAAATAAAAATAAAAAAACTTACATTGTCTTTCTCAATGTCATCAATGATGGGTGCACATAATTATGTAAAACATTCATCTTTGTTATAATTCCTCAATTTCAAACAATATCTAGTCTTGATATAAGTCCTTCCTTGTTTGGAGAGTGCATAAACAATATATGTGTCTGGCACTAAAAATATATCTCGTAACAAGCCAAGTGTCTGATAATTTCCTTGCACATGTTCAATTTTGGCAAAAACAATATAGATGTTATCCATTGTTTCCTTGATTTTCTTTAACAAACCAAGAATATTCCAATTTGTTTTCACCTTCCACAAATTTCCACTCTCTAACATTCTTCATTTCCCTTGATAGCTTAGGTTTTTTTCTATTAATTTGTTTCCTAGCATTCATGGAGGTTCCAGTTGTAATTTTGGATTCCATTATTGCATGTCGTCATCCAGATACACTCATAGGTAATCTCTTTCCTCTCATTTTTTCTGTGTGAAAAAAAATAGGCCTTTTACATTATAATAAATTAAAAAAACAACATTGACTATAACAACTAAGTTAAAAAAAAATTGACCCATGGAGTTACTAGGGCAATGTCAGGACCAAGCCTTGGCTTACAAGGGCTAAGGCGATGTCAAGCATCTCCCCAGTGAGCCCCATGGCCAAGCCATGGGAGCACCCAAATATTGGTCGTGGGGCATGACCGTGACTTGGTTGTGGGAGGGAAGCCCCCACAGCCAAGCCCTGGGTGCTCCCAAGGCTTGGTCGTGGGGGATGACCCCCCCCCCCCCCCCTGTGGCCAAGTCATGATCCACAAGACCGTGAATCAAATGTCGGGGGGAAACCGAAACCATGCAACCTTACCTTGGAAGCAAGGGCTGGGGCGATTCTCGGCATCGCTCCAACCCCACAACCAAGCCCTATGCACATCAGGGGCTTGGTCGCGAGGGTTGGGTCAATGTTGGGCATCGTCCTGAGCGCCCTCGTAAGACAAATCATGTTCTTACATGGGAGGTGGATTTCACTCAGTATCCACCATGGGCCAAAACTATAAAATCACTAAAAAAAAATTAAAAGTGTAAATTTACAAAAAAATCTATACCTAAATTTGCCTTTTTTTTTGAAAAATTCTAAGAATTTTGCTAAAATTTCTTCAATTTTTTTTTTTTAAGTTGTGATTTTTTTAGAAAAAAATAGAAAACATCTAAAAAAAATGTAGGGTTTTTTATAATTTTCACATGAAAAAATGTTATGTGATTCAAATATGCTATTATAATTGTTTTTTTGGTAAGGGTAAGAATTTAAAAAATAACTAACCTCTGAAATTCTAGATTCTCCTCAATTGTCTTCTCGATGTTTCTCCCTTGTAGATTTCTCCAAATTATATAATGAATGTTGCCCAATATTTCACGCAATATAAAAAGATAAAACAAGGTTGTGTATATACAACACAGATGATATAAATTATTGTTAAGTATAACGAACGTGGGATAAATAAAAAAGAAGAAGAATGTCTACATATATACCTAAAATTACATGGATCATCGCTAAGTTTAATGAATGTGGGATAAATAAACAAACAAGAAAAATATTGTAATTAAGAAGTAAATAAAAAAATAAAAGAGTAAAAGTTTTTTGTTTTTTTTT
>ML784945.1:424852-449122 GCA_009831015.1 Picea engelmannii
GGGGGGAATATTTGTGGGGGGGAGGATTTTGAGGGGGGGGGGGGCATTTGGGATGGAAAAGCTCATTTTTCAAGTTATAAGATTTTCATTGGGAGGGTGAGCATTTGTATCATTCTATGTTCCTAGTGAAAAGTGATGGCGTCGCCAGATACCGAAGATTTTATTTCTTGTAAAGAAAATATTTTCATACCTCTTCTTTTGGGACTAACAAATGTGATGGAAATGCTTGTAATGTAAATGAGGCATCTTTTTTTTTAGCTAGTCAAAAGTTTGATCATAGTGAAAGAAATTTAATTCATCATGTTCCTCAGGAAAGTCCTAAATCAGAGGAATTTGAAGGAACCAATGATAAAGAGGAGGAATATGATGGTGTTGAATCTATTCGACAGTTTAATAGTATTGAAAATAATCAAAATGTAGGTCAAAGTGGAGACTATGATCATAGTTTAAATGATTGAGATGATCATTTTCCTCCAAGTGAGTATTTTCAAGGTACCGATGAATATCTCCAAGGCACCAATTAATATGATGAATAATTTCCCTCAAGTGGAAATTTTAAAAGTAGTGAAGATGATTATGTCAATGGTGGACACTATTTCCAGAGTTGGGAATTTAAATGAAGCAATGTTGGCGATGATGATTTTCCTCCAAGTGTGAAGATTTTGAAGGTACTAATGAATATTTTCCTCCAAGTGAGGATTTCCAAGGAACGAATGAGGATGATGAAGCATTTCCCTCAAGTGTGGATTTTAAAAGTAGTGATGATGATTATGGAAATACTAGACACCCTTTCCTCAATGGGGAATTTAAAGGCAACAATGTTGGTGATGATGATTTTCCTCCAAGTGAGGATTTTCAAGGTATCAATGAGGATGATGAATATTTTCCTCCAAGTGAGGATTTTCAAGGTAGTAACAAGGATGACAAATAATTTACCTCAAGTGGAGATTTTCAAGGTAGTGAAGATGATTATTCCATTGGTGGAAACTCTTTCCCGAGTGGGGAATTTAACGGAAACAATGTTGATGATGATGTTTTTCCTCCATGTGAGGATTTTCAAGATACCGGTGAAGATTGTCAAGGAACTAATAAGGATGATGAAGAATTTCCCTCAAGTGGGGATTTTGAAAGAAATGAAGATGATTATGTCAATGGTGGACACAATGTTGATGATGATTTTCCTCCAAATGAGGATTTTCAAGGTACCGATGATGATGATGGAAATTTTTCTCCAAGTGAGGATCTTAATGGCATTTATATTCTTTAGGGTTATGATGATTTTCCTTCAAGTGAATATTTTCATGGAAGATCCAATGACATTGGTGAGGATTGTAAGAATTTTTCTAGTGAGTTTGATATTCCTCTCATCAACGAGACTATCAATGAAGATGATGATGGACCTAGGAATGAATATCATGTTCTCAATCATTCAGCTACAACAAATCAAGGAAATTGTCATTCTCTTGTTTAGTCTCCTGACAATATTTTTCTTGATATTCCTTCTGGTGATGAGAAAATTCCTTCTAGTGAGGATGATGAAATAGTGGAGACATTGCAAAGAAACATTGTGTCTAGGACCAGGACTAGACATTTTTATATCAATCCAAATCATTCTAGTTATACAAGGTCTATGAAATAATTTCTCACTAAATCAATTTCCATAACTGAATTGATTTCAAGTGAATGTTATCAAAATAATTATTTGAAAATCATGGACTACATGTATTCCTTGAATAAAAGGAAGACATATTTATCAATGAATAAGAGCATGTAAAATTCATATTTTATGGGGTGCATGATATCCACCAAGATAGGATATGATTATCACATTGGGAATATTTTACTTTGCAAAAATGCTTTAAAAATATTCACTCAATTGGTAATCTTCGTCTATCAAGAATCCAAACAAGGTTGGAAAAATATCATTCATTTTATTCAAAGGTACATCATGTACAATACAGTGGGTCATTAACAAGCACAACATTGTCACGGATGCGTGACTTCTTTCCTAAACATGGAGAGTATATGCCAAATAGACACACAATGCATGTTCCAGATAATTTTTCAAGGAGGGAAATATACAACTTGTACAAAGGATATGTTGAAGGTGTTGAAGGAAATGGTAATTTTATTACATATGCATATTTTACAAGAATATGGAAGAAAAAATTCAACAATGTCCATATTCCTAAGAAGTCAAGGATGGGGATTTGCAGTATATGTGTTACTCTTAAATAAAGAAGAGATAAATATGAAGGGGAATAAAGAGGTATGTATTTACTAATTTTATTTTATTTTAATTGTATAGTTATAAACTATGAAAACATATGATCACTATTTTCATTTTATGTCATGTGCATATTCCATAGTCAAAGCACTTCAAGAAAATAGGAATCAATAATCAAGTGAAAGGAAAAAGTTGGAAAAACATCGGAAGAAGTGTTATGATGCTCCAAAAAAATATTAGGTATGATAATTGATGGTATGGACCAGAAGAAAACACTTCTACCACATTTTATCCATACACCAAAAAAATTACAGGAAGAAAATTTCATTCAGTTTCACTTGGTTGGTTGTATGTTTTTTGATGAAAAAATGTGTCCAAGGGTTTACTTAACAGCTCCAAATATTCATAATGACAAAAATATTACCATCACCATAATTCATCATGTGCTCACTCACTCAATCTTCTTCAGGTTCTCTATCTGTAGTTGGACAACACTAGTTGTGAAAATAAAAATCAAATTGTATTTGGGTATCTAAGCATTCTTGTTGAGTTGGGAATATTTCAAAAGGAAAAATTTGGTTTCCTTCTTTTTGGACACACTCATAATCATATAGATCAAATGTTCAGTCATTTTTCGGTAACATTGAAGAGGAAAAATGTCGGAATCCTACCATCATTTATTGAATGTATTAAGAAATCATACATTTCAGAGCTTGTTTTTCATATATTAGAGGAAATTGTTGACATGCAAAGATTTATTTAGGGATCACATCATGAAGAAAAATGTGTTGAGGAGCTTAATGACATTAGCTTCCAACATCAATTTTGTTTCAAAACAATTGATGGGAAAACAATTATATGGGGAAAGAAGTATTCAACTATTGTAGAATGGGGGACTTCATCAGGTTTATCATTTTTTAAGTTCATTCCATATCATCCAATATTTTCATCAAATTTATTGTTATTACAATCAGTTGTTGAAATCCATAATGCACAGAGGCGTAATAGAGATGTAGATTATTTTGAATGCTTGGAAGAAATAAAAATTTCCATTAAAGATACATATGAGTACTTTAATGTTGTTGATTTTGTTTGGTGGGAGTCTTTTTCCAATGGTCAAAGTGACATAATTTCAATCTCAACAAATGAAGATACTTTTTTGAAGACTCCATTTCATTGGCCACAAAATATGCCAAATGAATTTGAAGAAAGAAACATTGTTGAAAAACAAGAATCTCAAGGTGCTATTGAGTTTACACGAGCAAAGGAAAGAGAAATGTATATTCTTTCTCGAAGGTCATGTGAACAACATGAAGCCATGGAAGAACTTTATAGGGGTTCGGTACATGATATTAAAGAGAGTAGCATGATTTTAGTCTTAGCGATTGAATATACACAAGGTTACCCATTCTAGATTGCAAAGGTTATAAAGATTGAGAAATAAAATGAAGATTTTATTGCAATTGAAGTGCATTGGTATGCAACAGGTACACACCCATCCAATGGTGTGTACAAGTCAAATATGGTGGTTGAGAAACATGTCAATAGAAAGAGAAAAAGAAAGGGTAAAAATACAACTCATCGTAACACTGACCTCTTAAAATTAGATGATGTTGATATACTTGTTTATGACTTTAATTTGACAAAGAGATGAACTATTTGTTCCAAGACAATAGAGATTATCAATAGGTCACTACCACAAGAAATAACTGCAAGATGAGAGTCTATTGAACCTAGTCGTAGATATAAAAGGATTTTGACATCTAAAATGTTGGGCATGCATGTAGACTCAAATGGTGCATTCATCGACAATAGAGAAGAGTATGGATCATCTACATATTCATCCAATCATTCATCTAAACACAATGTAGACTCTGATGGTATTTCAAAATCCATGAGTCAATCTGAATAAGTGTATGAAACATTTTATGTATTTTTGATCCATATGATGTTTGTATGGTAACCATAAATGAGCATTGAACTTACATATGATCTTACATGAAGTTATGAATCATTTCTATGTTTTATGAATTATATGTTTTGATTATGGAGAATATGTTAAAACTTCTTAGCTCATATGTTTTGAATATGGAAAATATAACAACACTTTTAAGAAATAATTTAGGTTTCATTCAATGTAACTTGTATTTACTTTGTTTTATTAAAAGTAAAAAAGTATTAAAAACTGATGTTGAGTTTTTAAAGTATAGTGTGATATTTTCATGGCATTATGCATTATCTTGTGCTTTGAGTGATAAACTAATATTTAAAAAGAAATCATTTCAGGGTTGATTTTATGATTTTCTTTACAGTAATGATAATTTATTTTACCACTTTAAAAAAAAATATGTCATTTTAATACGCCAATTTTAGAATGGGTGCTACCCGTAACAGTACTTTTCAATTTGATGGTTGATTTTGAGGTTTTGGTTTTAATGGTACAAACTGCTAAAAATACGATTTCAAATTATCTATAATTTTAACGTTTTCAAAAAACAATTTGCTTTATGTAACATCATTTTTTTTTATTTAGGTGTTGATTTTAGAGCTATTGTATGAGTTTTAAAGGCTATGCTTGAAAAATGTTGTAATTTTTACCCTGTTTGAAAAAATGGTGCTAGTTGTAGCACCACTTTTTGATTTGGGGGTTGATTTTCATGTTTTTCATGCAAAAATATGGGTTTTTGGGGCCAAAGTTCGTGTTTTGAGGTCACAATTCTTGTTAAGTCGATAAATTTTTTCCAATAGTTGTAATACCCTGTCAACATGTTGTACATGATCTTCCTAATATTTGTTGTATATTAGTATGTCATCAAAAAATACTAACACAAATTTTCTAATCAAGGGATTGAAAACAAAATTCAACAAGATTTGAAATGTTGAAGGTGTATTAGTAAGTCCAAATTCCATAACCAAACACTCATAATGAGCTTCATGTGTTCTATAATATGTTTTAGGAATGTTTTCCTGCCTCAATATGATTTGATGATATACCGAACAAAAATCCAACATAGTAAATAATTTTGCTCCATGCACTTCATCTAATAATTCATCAATGACAGGGATAGGAAACATATATTTGATGGTCATTTTGTTGAGTTGTCTATAATCTAGACATATACTCCATGAACTGTTATTTTTTCTAACAAACACCAGTGGTGAAGAGAAATAACTTTGGCTAAGTGGAATGTTACCAGCCTCTAACATTTCCTAGATCATGTGCTCAATCTCACTCTTCTGTGCATATGGATACATGTAAGGCCTAATGTTAGGTGGAAAACTTATTAGCTACAAATGAATAGCATGGTCATCATCTCGAGTAGGTAGAAGACCCTTAGGCACTTCACCAAATACCTTGGAATTATTGTTCATAACTATTTGGATATCTGATGAAGTAGAGGAAATATATGTTTGAAAATCAATTGAGCAAAATTGTCCAATTACACCCTAGTGTCCCTTTTTGAGTAATGTTTTCATGCTATTAGAGCTTATCACTTTAGAGGGTTTCCCTTGGATACCTCTAAGCTCAATTTCCTTTCCATCTGAGGAAAATCTCATGAAAATATCTTGAAAATTAAGGTCCATTGTTCCTAATGATCATAACCATTGGACCCCTAACACAACATCAGTGCCACCCATTTGGATAAAAATCATGGGGCTATCCAAAAAAAATCCTCTGTGTTGAGCTTAATACTATGTATTTTCCCTGAACAATTTATGGTACCTTCATCTGCAATCATTACTTGAAACTCTGGTGCGGGATATACAAAGCAATTGAGATCTTTTTATACCTTGTAATTGATGAAATTATGGGTACTACCAGAATCAATCAATTATGTTACATTTTTATTTTTGATGTATCATGGTATCTTGAGGGTTTGTAAATTATTTATGTCGGCCAATGCATGGAAATATATTGTTGTATTAATCTCTTCTAGATCTAGATCTCGTGGCAGTTCCAATTCTTGGTCTTCTTCCTCTTCACAGTCTATGTAGAATAATTTATTCTCACTACATTTTTTCCCCTTACTTTACTTGTTATCACAATTGAAACATAGTCCTCTTTCTATTCTTTCATCCATTTGTTGAGGTGTTAACCTTGTTGTTTGAGGCTCGCTTTTCTTATGAACCCAAAAATGATCTCTTCTTCTTGTGTGTGCTCCAATGTTAGACTTGTGTGTATCCTTATTATTGGCTTGAATATGATGAGTAGATTTCATAGCTTCCATAACATTTGTAGGATTTATTAAGAGAAGATCATGTTTAATGTCCTATTTTAATCCACCCATGTAATCTTGCAACAATTGTTAATCACTTATGTTATCCACCCTTGTGGCCATTACCTGAAATTTGGAATTATAATCTTCAATATCACCTAGGTGCTTGGTTCTTTTCAATTGATTGAAGTATTCATGTTCCCAAACTTTCCCATATTGTTCTTCTAAGTATCTTGTAAATAAACCCCAAGTATAATGATAGAAATCGGGTTTCCTTTTCACTATCCATTGATACCATTGATATGGCTTTATCTCAAAGTTCAAAGTTGTTATGTGAATCATTTTCTTATCATCCATAATCTTATGTAGTTAAAAATATTGCTCCATTTGGTTCACCTAGGTAAAGAAAATTCTTTAATTCAATCTTGAGAAATTTGAACTTAGGACCCCCACCATAATTAACTCCACTATTAGAGTTAAGTTCACTAATTGGAAATTTCTTATTATCGATAGTTTGTTCAACATGAGTAATACATTTATTTTCATGATTTCATTGAATTTTGATATATGCTTTAGGGATTCTCTCATCTATATCTTGCAAAATCATGGAAGACATGGCATTTTTAATTTTCTTTATGAAATTTTGTATTTCCTTCATGGAATTTTGTATTTGTTCTTTATTTTCATCCATCTTCTTTTTCATGTCATTCTTATTTTCTTCCATCTTGTTTTCCATTTCACCCATATTCCTTTCAATTTCTTGAATTTTTCTTTGTGAGTTTATGAAATCATTAGTTTTTGATTGAATTGAAACTCAAATCATTAAGTTGTTCCTCCAATTTAGACATCTTGTTATGTATTTCATCATTTTCTTCATGAGTTATAAACAATAATTAGGGAGGTTTAATTGGTGTTGACATATTTTTTGGACCCATGTAGAATAAAAATAATAATACTCCTCTTTTTCCTCTTTATGACAAATTTTGAATCACTAAAAATAGATGTTTCAATAAAATGTTATGCCAATTGCAAGTTGCATACCTTTCAAACTCTTCATTTGGAGTTTGTTCTCCTTGTTGACCTTCCTTCTGATGTATTTCTATAATTTCGGCCCTTATGAGTCTCAAATTTATTCTTGTAGTAATTTTCTATGTCTTCTCTGCAATTCCAGGGGTATGAACAAAATTGGATGTGCCAATTGAAAGTTAAGGTAAATTTCCCAAACCTTGTTGATTTTTGGACTTTATGAGAGAGAGAAATTATACAGAATCCCATGTGTCCAATATTTGATATATGGATCTGAAAATTGTACCAAAAATACTACATACTTTCCTATTTCAAATGCAACTAGTCTCACTAAATTTGGATCCTCTTTGAAGAAGATATGACGATTTTACCCATAACACATGTTTGAGACTAGTACTAGGACTAGCCAAAAATCCTATCTTCCACAGGGTGTATCTCCGAAATTATAATGAACCAAAAGTTGAAATGTTTACCAAATATACATGGATATGTCCTATAAATAAACTCGAAGTTTTACCAAATAAATCATCCCAGAAAAAATAGTTATAGAGAAAATTCTAAGATGAATTTCTTGGAGAAGAAAAAACCCTTGGATCAAATCTCTAATAACAAATGATAAAAATTCAATTAATTACAATCCACTTCGATGGGGAAACCACATTTTACCATATATCTAGTTCAAAATACAATATAATATGAGATCATATGATCCTAACACTCTCTCTCTCTCTCTCTCTCTCTCTCTCTCTCTCTCTCTCTCTCTCTCTCTCTCTCTCTCTCTCTCTATATATATATATATATATATATATATATATATATATATATAAGAGAGACAAAGGAGTGCAATTATGATGAAGTGCTCTAGCCAACCTACACATAAAACAATAGAAATGTAATAATTCAATATCTAGGGCTTAATAAATGGTTTTATACAAAACATGGGGCTTTGTTTAGGGCTTAAAAACCTATCCTTAATATTCTCCATATGCCTCCATAGGTGCCTACATCCAATTTCATTTTTGGTGGGGAACAAATCCATGGTTTCAATGTTGATAGTGGGTTTCCTATTGCTTCTATTATACCCGTAGGTAGTATGACTACACGCAATTCAAGTTTTCCTTTTGGTTGGAACCTTAATTATGGGTTTGGCCCAACAACTAGCATCCATATTCTTTCTAAGGGTAGTAATGTTCCTGGGATCTATGGGTGGGGGGATCTATAAATTCCTCTAGACCAAAAGGTCTAGCAATTATCTATCAAAATATGGTTTCAACCCTTGGTTGTTATTTTTGGATACCTTGAAATTACCAAATTTTTCTTAGTTGACAAATGACCCCATTTATCATAAACCACATTAGACAATTATTCCTACAAAATTACCATCATACATACCCAAGTTTGATGGAAATTCTAGAGAATATCCTTCTACCCAAGTTATGACCTTTCACCTATGGTGTTATCCAAAATCCTTGGTGGATGATAGTATTAAATTGCATATTTTCCAATGAACCCTAACATGGATAATTGTGGAATGGTGCATTGAGTTAATGGGTGCCTCTTATCATGATTTTCATTCCTTGCGATGGCCTTCGTGACCCATTTCTAACTTCCAATCCATTGTGAATTAAAACTAAACTTTTGACATCTCTAAGTCAGGATAATGCTATTTATATCTCTAATCATATCCATGAGGGGAGACAATGATGTAGGCTAATAAGAGTTGTGATTCTATATGAAATTCTCACAAATTGGTTTGTTAATTATTTAATTTCCTAATATCTTGAAAGATGTAGCTATGTCGGGATATTTAACCAAAGAGCAAGTTATATTGTTAGCTCAAGATATAGACTTGATTTTTTATCAGTCTGGAATAATTTATGAGTTGACAGCTCATGCTCCTTAGCCATCAATAGATCCTTTAAAACCTACCCCAAGATCACATGTCGATGGCATTATTCATTCCTTTTCCCATACTTTTGTTATCCAGTTGGAAATTTAAATTGGTTAGATGACCATATCCTCTAACCTGGCTACCACTATGTCAGTGTATCAAAATTCCTTAGTCTCTACTCAAACCTATGATTGTCTTTATTTAGTCTCGGTTTGGCATACTTTATGAGTTGACAACTCATGCTCCTTAGCCATAAATATATCCTTCAAAACCTACCCCAATACCACATGTTGATTAAATGATTGATTCATTTTCCCATACTTATGTTAGCCAGTTGGAAATTTAAATGGTTCATATAACCATATCTTCTAACCTGCCTACCACTATGTCAGTGTCTCAAAATTCCTAATTCCATACTCAAGCCTTTGACATTCATTCGGTACAATAAAATATAAATAATGATTATCAACTAGGAGGAAGAAGTAAGAATAATAAGAACAATTCTACTCTTGGGAAAGGCACTGCCCCAAGTCAAAATTCTAATATGGGATGCACTAGTGAGCCAAATAAAATGAAATTTCCTTGCATGATATGCATTAGAGATAATCCTACTCACAAGTGTCCTCATATAGATAATGTTCACTAATACTTAATCTACTGGAATTCCCAAAAATAGCCTGCTATCATAACGAATAATTTCCCCCCGCAGAAGCAACAAATGGTTAGAACACACCCTACACCTCTACAAGGGGGAACATAGGAAATATCCTAAAAGGGAAAATATTACAAATGAAAACCTATACATGTGTGAACATAAAGTTACTATTCATACTAGATATTGTAATTATGATAATATTGAGAGTGTTCCTACTGATAAGGATCTATCTTCATCGCATCCATGTGTCTCTCTGCAGATAGAGAATCCATCCAATGATATGGTTCTTTTCCCCGTCAAATGTGTCTTAGGAATGTCTATGCATAGTCCTAATGCCCAATTTGTTCATAATTACACTATTGTTGAGGATTTGGTTCAAGTACCTTATGTTATGTCTTCCCTAGACGTCCTTCAGAGTTTCCTTGTGCAATGCAAAGAATTATTGACCAAAATTGGTATATTTGATCCCTTAGATGCTTGCATAATTATGTTTGGCATTGACCAAATTCATCCAAGGCTTCCTCACCACATTTATTTTCATATCAAAGTATCGTTGTGTGGGACAAACATATTTAGATGCATTTTTTATGATTGAGCCTCGAATTTCATTATATATTTGTCATGTTGGAGAGTCACAGGTTCTCTAGATATTATCTATTCGAACACCATGTTAAATGCATTTGATATTCATACCTTTAAGCCTCATGGAATCATTCTCACCTTTCTGTTTATGTTAGGTGGAAAGATTGTTTCAATTGAAGTTGAAGTAGTTGATGCTCCTTTATATCATAATCATTTGTTAAGGTGTAGTTGGTTTTATTTGATGAAGGAAATTATGTCTTCAGTCTTTAGAGTCCCCCACTTTTATCATCAAGGAAAACTGGTTACCATAGATCAATTGGAGTACTATACATCTGATTCCTTAACTAAAACTTATGTGAATATTACATTAAATGGTGATTTCAAGAGTGTTTTCTACTGTATTGGTGTTGAGATGTTTAAAAATTCATCACATGTGGGAATTTTCCCCTTTTCTCAACCTCTCAATCCTATTGACTTGGCTTCTATTTGTATGATTTCATCAGATGCTATTGAAACAAAAGGTTCATCTGTAGCATATTTTTCTATTGTAGATTTGATCCATTAACACTTGATTTCATCAAACATAGTTATTGTCAATCAAGACCCTTGGTTAATGACTCATCCATATGCAATTGATTCATTAGAGTTGAGTATGTCATTAATTCTAGTTATAATCTCTTCTTTGTATATCCAATCGATAACCACAAAATATGATAGAAAACTCCATATTGATATGGAATATGATCAGTTCACTTCACCCATTTGGGTTTTCAACCCTCCCAGTTCACATGATTTGTTGGATGATGAGATTCATTTTGATGAGGCTATCCTTGAAGACATGACTAAGTTTGAAATACCATGAGAAGATATGAATCATCGATCATTCTTTCTTCTAAAACTAGAGACTTTAGAGCTTGGAATGAAAAGACTTGTTTCATGTAGGGATATCAAGTGGTTCCAAGACCCCACCCTAACACGCGATATGTATGAGGAGAGAAATTTGGTGAACCTTTTGAAAAATCTACTTCTTGAACTCTTTTAGAAACTTGGCCCTTCTGGAAACACAATGATCAGAGTGTATATTTCATTTGAATGATTTAAACTTTATACTATTCCTTTGAAAGACTTTCAAGAAGCATTTTCTTGGAAATCAAGTGAAATGTTAAGCCTTAACCTGATTGTATCTAGGATTCCTTTTTTGGAAATTTCCACTAAATATTCCATTCCAATTCATACCGAAGATGCACATCTTGTATCCTTACCATGTCTTGGTAGCCATTATCAAGGAGCTATAATAGCTCACAATATTTGTAAACATAGTGTCAGTGTTAGTCCTCATGTCTGATTCCAAAACAACTTTGATCCAGTTCATTTCCAGTACCATGATGTGTTAGGAGCATAGAAGTTCCATCATGTATGGCATGGAAATTTCATGGTGAGACACATGTTTCCAATACGGGTATATGATTTCATTGATTAAGAATGGGATCCTTGGCCTAAGCCTCCTAAGGGGATCCACCCAATGAAGTGATATGCATAAGAAGAAATGTTGCATGGTGCTTTGTACCGTATTGTATTTTTATTTTTTTTTGTTTTTGAAGTTTTAGGCACGATTTTTTGTAACATGCCCCAGCTTGACTGAGGTTCATTACATGCGGAATACACATAAATATTGTGTGTGTGTGTGTGTGTGTGTGTGTGTGTGTGTGTGTGTGTGTGTGTGTGTGTGTGTGTGTGTGTGTGTGTGTGTGTGTGTGTGTGTGTGTGTGTGTGTGTGTGTGTGTGTGTGTGTGTGTGTGTGTTCTATAAATTACTATCTACAGGAAAACACATGGATTTAACCATTTTCTAATACCATTAATTAAATGTATCTACAACGTTCTAAATAAACATGAATGAAGCTAAACAAAAATCACAATAGCATATAAAGCATTCTCATACACTATTTTAATGCACAACAATTAAAACTCATAATGAAACACATAAAATAGATAAAACATTTATCTTTCTAAACATTTGTGCAACTAGTTGCATGGGACAGAGTTCCACCCAAACATAGACTTGTTCCATATCTCAACACCAAGTCACCCCTAAGCAAGGGCTAGGAATCCATAGAAGAGGGTGCCTCTCATTTTCCACTCACAACTCAGACAATCCCATAATCCACTAGTATTCTCCTACAATTATCCTTAATTTCCTCCATCTCTCTTCCTCTGGACCTACCCAACCCAAGCAATGTATCCCTTCACTGCACTCATTTCCTCATGCATCCCATTCATTTATTAGGGTCTCTCTGGTGCAGGTAACTAGTAATATCACTACTGTTAACTCAAGGGAAACTCACTTCTAGGAAAATTAATAGGAAATAAAAAACCACAAGCTTGTTGTTTAGTGCAAATCTCATGGGAGTTCACTCTTCAGGCATGTCAACCTCATTCTTCTACAATCCTGACAACTTGCTTCTTTAGTCTTCAACTCCAAAAATGCTCCAAAATTCTCCCTCAATTTTTTCTCCATCTATAGTGCACTCTCCTATGTTGTTGTCTCTCCCCTCCCAACAAAAATGTGATTGTCTAAAACTTCCCTCTTGGTCATACAAATTTCCTCTCCTGATGTTTTTCTTGAATAACACTCATCCTCAAACTGAAAGTAATTTATCCCCATCCTCCCAATAAATATGGGAAGTGAATTCTCACACCCACCCTCTTACATGTATTCAATTATTGGCTTCGGGAACACTCAACAACAAAAATAGAAGGTTCACTCAAAACATTAAAATCAAGAAAAAGGATTTGGGAATTAAACTCATGGATAAAATCCCCCTTTCTAGACCCCTCCTCTCTTGTGGATTAATCATTCCCCATATATTTCCATGTTCCCAATAGTTTGCATCACATTTTATTTATTAAAATTCACAAATACATTTTGCATATACATCATTTGGCCACAACCATACATTATATCTACAATATGCATAAATTAAACTAGGGATTACAGTGGGAACATTACAAGTGGTGATAGATCCTTTGCCTTCTCTAATTACCAATACAATGGAATAAAGTTCATTTGAATAACAATAAATTCAAGAAAAAAAACAAAAACCCTCTCAACAAGATGCACAACAAAAAAAACACCTTATATCGAGAGGCTAGAAGAAAAGAAGACATACACTCAATCTAACAATGAACTTCTGGGAGAAGTGAAAAAACTATGTAAAACTTCCTCTCCTACAAGCTATCAAACATGTCTCCATTTATAACAAAATTATCAAGGAACTATTCATAAAGAGACCTAGAAGAAGAAAAGAGATTCATGTACCATTAATATTGTGGGACAACTTGTTGTCCTCATGTTAGGGAAAATATGTACCCTCAAATACTCTAATCTAGGTAACTCTATTATAGATGTCTATATCAACAAGTTCTTGATTCATGCCACCATGATATATTTAGGGGAAACAATCAATGTAATGACCAAGGACATCATGCTTAGGGTAAACTGGAGATATTTATTGAGAAATACACCCACTATCCTCTAGCTAGAAAATAGGTTTACTATTATCCTCGAGGAAACCTTAGAATATGTCATAGTTATAATAGATTCATGGGAATACCCAAAATACTTTAGAGTTTTGCAAACCAAGGAAAAAATCTAGAAAACTCCTCATACTTGGTAGACGGTGGTTAACTATTGTAGATGCATAAATTAGGTGTAGAATAGGGAATATGACCATTGGAAATGGTAAATAATAAAAGAGGCTCACTCCCTACCCCATTCTAATCCTTTTACTGAAACTAGGTAAGACAAGGGGAATACAAAGAATTTTATGAAAGTACAATCCAACCCATTCTCACTTTTGGCCTTGCCTTAGTAGTACAAGAAGATGATGAGGACACATTCCTTTCAAACTACATGAAAAAATTGTAAATTTGTATCCTATCTCTATCCATATTCAAGAATACATTGACAATGAGGATGATGAAGAGAAAACAGGCACATTGGAACACCTTGTATTTATTGGCAAGATTTATGTACCATTGAAATATAATATCAACTAATGAAAAAAACATATTTTTTCCTAACAAAAACATGAAAACCACTATCAAATTAACCCCTATCCAGAAACAATAGCTATTAGATATCTTGAGAACTCACATTTTTACCTTTGTTGGGGACTATAGTGACATGAAAGTCATTCATCTTGATATTTGTAAGAATTATATCTAAATCAAGGATGATTATTTTCCATTCATGAAGCCATAAAGGAGGATTAAGCATGCACTCAAAGACATAGTTAAAACTATAATATAGAAAATTTTAGATGCAACTTTAATTACCCTATCTTATATATTAAATGGGTATCTCCTTCGGTCATTGTTATCAATAAAGTAGGGTAGGGGAGAATCCATGTGGAATACTGAGAACTCAACAAGGTCACTAGAAAGAATCATTTCACCCTACCATTCATTGACCAAGTGATAGATGCCTTATCCATGAAGAAATACTTCTCCTTTCTAGATGGATTTAGTGGATACAATCAAATTCACATCATCCCATAAGATCAACATAAGACTACATTCACCTTCCCTTAGGGAACAATTTCTTATAAGGTACTCCCATTTGGATTTTGTAATGCACCTACTACCTTTCAGGGAGTGTTTTTGAGAATTTTCTTAGATTTAGCTCATGATAGTGTGGAAACATACATGGATGATTTTAATTCTTATGGAGACACATTCCAAGAAGCACTAACAAATAAGGATTATACATATAAACTCAAGAAGGATCATTGCAAACATATTGGACACTCAACATAACCGAAGGACTCCAATCACAAAAAGATTTCATCATAATTCAGGAAATCAAATCCATGGTATAAGCTTCAAATATTAACTATAGGTGCAAAGGTTCAACTTAAATACTACAATAAGACTACAAAAGTTCCAGTACATCTTTAATATCATTATGTTGGTTTCATGTATGTTAAATTATAATTTTTCTACAAGCTTCAAGATTATAAATTCTCCGATTTCAAAGTTACTATTCATGAGATAGCCATGGGTATTCTAAAATGCACAAAACCCTCATGAAAATCAAGCCATTTAAAGGATAAAATTGACAAAATTGAAAGTATCAATTGCATATATTGTAGATAGGTACAAGGTTCAAATTGAGGAGGGAAATGTCATTTCAAGCATAGACAACAAGAGGCAAAGTTTCAATGCATTAAAATTGAAATTATAAAGCTACAAGATTTATAATGCTTCATGATCATATGCCTCTTCAAACTCAATAAAATCAAACATCTAGCTACATAGTTGGGTCCAATATAACAATAATCAAGAAATAATTACAATACTTAATTCAAATGAAAGAATATTTGAGATATCACTCTAAATGATTTTCATGCATATAAGACAATGACAAATTATGAAAACAAAGAATATCATTCAAACTCCCAAAGTTCATATAATGTTTCTCGCATTTGTTCAAATTCCTCAATTGCTAAGTATTTGATATCTTATATGCATGAAAATTCAATACAAAATCTACTATAGACATCTTGACTTAGAATCCAATACAATGTGTTCAATGCTGCTACATAATTTGCATACTACACGCCTATTGAATTTATGGATATAGCTACTATAGACTTCTACACCTACAATGGCTCTATATGTTTTCATTCCACAAGATCCTATAGACTTCTCAACCTAAGCCGATGCTTTGCTACAATAATCAAGGGTTCACCACAAGTTCAACAAGCACACAATTCAATTAGAACCATGTTAGAGAATAAAAGGAGAATTGGGCATAGCTACTATCAACAAAAACTACCTCTCTTTCATGATTTTACACATCTCATCTCAAATTGATGAATATTAGGCATCATTGTGTTCATTTTAATTTAATTCATTTATATTTGTTTAAAATCATGTTAATATATCTACTGGCCAATCACTCAATTACTCCCAAACTATCAGACTATTAATTTGACCATTCGACATTTAGACCAATTTCAACGAGGTCATTGGAACATAAAGTTGGGGGGAATTTAATGTCATAACAAGAATTCAAAGGCCAATCAATGCCAAAAATGATTCTGTAAAGTCAAAGATCCCATGGAAAAGTGAAAACACATAGACACAACAAAGTGTAATCATTATATGACAAGGACTCTCCAAAATATTCATTTCAAATTGTAATTTGAATCCCTCTCCAAATCCACACAAGCCTCTAACCTTCCATATCACATAGAATCTCCCAAGTGATTAAACATAGAGGAAGGAGTTATATCGTTGTTCCTTAGAAACATAATGTGATTGCCCACCATATTGTGCAGATTAGATGATCTCAAGCTTCCAAGGAGAGAAACACAAAGCATAGAGGAAAGGGTAAGTTTTCTTCTTTTGCAAGGATAAGTGAGCTTGTTTTTGTAGAAATATAGTGCACAAAGGAAGGGAGGGTTTTCTCCAACTCACAAATTATA
This sequence comes from Picea engelmannii, assembly GCA_009831015.1. Lineage (NCBI taxonomy): Eukaryota > Viridiplantae > Streptophyta > Pinopsida > Pinales > Pinaceae > Picea > Picea engelmannii. The sequence goes on from ML784945.1 coordinate 441,941, forward strand.
AAACTATAAAGCCACTCGAGTGAAGTAAGTCCACTTTTCAAGTATATTAGTGCACAAGAGTGCCACTAAAGTTTATTTTCAAGATTATGAGTACTATTATAATCTAGTTTCTTGGTATACAAAGTGTCATTTCCATAGGGTGAGCTCATGTTTTAAGAGTACCAAAATTTCCAAGTTAAAAAGGGACATCATAGACTTTACAAATAAAGAAATTATCACAAATACTTAGGAAACTACAAAATAACTTTGGGGGAAATATTCGATAGGAGAGAACTCACAAATATAGCTCTCCTATACAAAAAATATGAGGTTGTGGATATTTTATAGGCAATCATAGTGCATTGAATATTGTACCAGATTATAAGGGATTTGAGGATGACTTAACAATGGAGTTTGCCCAAGGTTTTAGGAATAAAACTACCATATACAATACCATGGATGAATTATAACATTTGAAGGGATAGAGGTTCATGTAGATATAGAAATATGATTGCAAGGGTAAGAAGGATTCTTATTGGACAACCTTGGGACAAAGATGATAGAATTCTATCCCAATATGCAAAGAAAAATGTCCTCCCATCATATGAATCTATCGAAGACACTAATAAAGGGGTAAAAAGAGATATTTTTTCATATCCCTGGGATGAGGTGGTCCTCCAGTTGATCATGTATAATACATGTGAAGGAAGGAATAACTTAGTGCATTCTTATCACTTCAATACATTATATCAATTGAAGTATTACTTACATTTGAAATGTGAAGAAAACTTAACTACATATTTTTTTCATCGGCCCCTCAAAGAGATGAGTATTAAAGCACAAGTGGGAAAGATGACATCTATATCCCACCATGGGCTTTCAAAGATACTCATGTGTAATGCATTGGAAATACATCCACACAGGGTTTCATGGGACATACTCTTGATAATGAGCGATGAAGAATTTGTAACCTTATAAATTGCTAGAGATGAGGATACTAAAACCATGCAAAAGAGATGATAAAGAAAAATAATAATGTGGAAAATGTTGGCACTAGAAACCAAAAGAATAGAAAAAAAATTAAAAGGATAGAAATAGGTGAGGTAGATAAGGATGTTGCTACTAAATTACTGGAATTGTGGGGACCATCCCACATAACCCTTATCTTCTTGAACATGAAATCATAGTATAAAATAGAAAGATTAAAAGCAAAAAACCAAGGGCTGAGACAATATCCCAAGAAACTAAAGAAGTAAGGAATCCCCCACCTAGTCTTGCATCAAGCATGGAAGAGACCCAAGAGCCCGATATTATAGGAATTTCTAGGAAAAATACATCAAATATACTAGATCAGCATGAGGAAGCAAAGGCAAAAATCATTAAGTAGAGAAATAACCATCCCCTTAGTACAACATGGGAAAACAATTTTTGATCTACAAGAAAAAAGTTAAAATTCTAAAAATATAGCATATGGATACCATCAAGCAATTGGTGAATGAATTTTTAACCTTGAGGGAGGAACTAAAGATCCAACAAGAGGAGAATGAAATTATGGTTGAAAAGATTGTAATCTTGGAGAGCTCCATTGTTAGGGTAGAAAAAATTGCAGAAGAGATGCATTCATATAGATGTTATGCTAGAACTTACTCATTATACATGAGAGAAAAATGGTATAATTTCTAATTGCACAAAATTCTTGGATATTTACCCTTCTAGAATGATAACTAGAAAGAATTCATTGAAATATATCATAGATTCCATGAGAAGGAGAGAAACTTCATATGCGAGTTTTATTTGCATAGTTATGCTTTGCCCGATCCATTCAAATGGTCTCCCAACCCTTATGTGGGATATGTCTGGTTGAGGGAATTTTGTTTTTGGATACAAAGAGATGAGAGTAGTACCATAGTAACCCAATGTTATAGAGAAAAGGAGCTTAGCACTAGATTGTGGGTATGGGAGCAAACCATTAACCATGTAGATGTATTGAGAAATCATGCTCAAATGACTTCAGATGTAGAGTTGATTCTAGTTCTAGGGGAGAAGAAAAAGGAAACCATAATTCAATACCAAATCACTATGAAGAACTGCATGGACAAAGTGGTACTATTGTGCCAAAACAGATGGGAAGAGTTAACCCCCACACTTAAGAGAGAAAAATCGCACTCCCCATAATGTCTAAAATCTTCCCTATATAGATTATATTTGTATGTGGATACTTCATAGAAGGTGAATCTAAATATGATTGGCATGAGGTTCAAGTTCCCTCTTCTCCTACACCCCACACCATCATCACAATCTACATTAGAGATAAACATAGATAGAGAAAAGATAAGGTGGAGCATAGTGGAACAAGAAGTAAGGTGCCATAATAAATATGTCATTATACACATTATGGCCCATGACCTTAGAAATATATGCATGGAGAAAAATGGATGATGAGGAGTGAGTAAAGAAAAATACTACTTTTGAGGTTTATTTTTGTTTCATGGAAGCATGCAACCCTCTAGTTGGGATTAATAATGGACCCCTAGATTATCATATATTACCCATCCTTTTCTCATGAATTATTGATATACTTTCCTCATAGACCTAATAATTTCCTATTCATTCTTATTTTAATGTCCAAACAAAATGATGTTAATATATGTTTATTTGAATAAATATGCTTGGTTTAATTTCAAGAGAATAAGATGAATGTTTGATGTCTTAAACATTTTTTAGTTTAATTTGTGATTTAAATTGTGTGGATTCATGTTGATTTGAAAGCATAAAGTTTATTATAGTGATGGTTGAGGAATTTGGAACTAATCCCACAACCATACATCAAAAGGGGGTTCAACCCTTGCATAATTTCCCATCTTTAATACTCCAAGAACATCTCAATCAAAGAATAAGGATTGAGAACATAAAGGGACATTGTCCTCCTCATTTGTGAAGGTGACGACTAATCTTCTATCACTATGTAACATACCCAGCCACCCACAAGCCGGGGCATGCTACCTACAAGCCCACCCTTGGAATTCTTTCTCTTACTGATACCTTTATCATTATTTAAGGATGCATAAAAGAAAAGACTTTAATGACATGCACAACAGTAATCAACATGCATGCATAGTCTAAAGATTCAATTAAATGATAATTAAAAATGCAACGAAAATAACATTCATATACATGTAAATGATACCATAACAGAGAGCACTTATCTTTATGAAAGATGACACCAAATGGCTACAGAACAAGGACATTCCACCCAACTGCAGACACCACTGCTCCAAATATCAACAGTAGTGTCACCCTCGAGCCAAGGCTATGAATCCACAAGGACGGTTCTAGAGTGTTACTTGGGTTCCTAAACAAGTCAACTCTCAAGATCTCATAGGTTTCCCATCACCCACAACAATCCAAGTACCCATCTCTCTTCTACCCAGCCTGTACCACCCCAAGAGAATGGACCTCCACCCTTCTCTTCCACGCAGGCCCTCAGGCAGTCCTTCTCCTTTATTTTCCAGGGCCTCCAGTACAGTTGGTTCAAAATCTCAATTTTGGAACTCTCAGGACTTGCATTTGTGAGAAAAACAGGGCACATTCCAATGCGTCTCAGACATGTAGGCCCCGGGTCATGGATGGATTGCACTAGCGACTATTACAACCAACTATCATGTGGCTAATTCTTTAGAAGTTCATTTCACTTTGCCAAGCCAAGACATAGGTGAGGATGGGTCAATGGATGGGTAAATGTGTTCATGGGAGTGTGTGAGGGAAAAATGAGTGAATGTACAGGGAATCAGCAAACAATCCATCAGTCGACCCCCCCCCCCATCAGACCAGAGGTGGGTTTAAGTAAACTTGTGGGGAAATCAAGAACCTCCTGGCCTTCCCCAGGAAGCTCACATAATTGATCCCCCTCCCTTAGAAAAAAAGAGGTAATTTAAATAGGAATAAACACTTAGCCCCTCAAGCCCCCTCTCTTGTGGAATCAAGCCCCCCTATAACTCTAATCCTTTTCCGTCTAGCAGCCAACGATGTATTTAGTATTAATAATGATAAAAGAATTGCATGTCTTGGGCACACTGGCATTTTAATAATTGTTTGGGCACTCTAGCCTCTCATCATTGTAACAATACATTATTTAAAATGGGGTTTCAAAACCTGGGGTGTTACAACCCCTCCCCCTTATTTTGGCATTTTCCTCAGTTCATATACAAAATAGAGATCAAATTCTCAAATTTATTCAAAACGATGTGGGTACTCTGCCCACATGGCCTCTTCATGCTCTCAGGTAGCATCTTCAGGACCATAGCAGGTCCACTGAACTTTTACCAGCTCTATAACTCGGTTCCGAAGAATTTTGACTTTTCTGTCCAATACTTGTACTGGCTGAACCTGAAAATCTCCCTTTGTCTCGACCTGAATCAGATGCCAATCAATAACATGGTTAGGATCATGTACATATTTATTTAGTAAAGAGACATGAAATACATTATGCACATTCATGGAAGTAGGAAATGCAATCATGTATGAACTGGTCCTATTATGTCCAATATTTCAAATGGACCACAGAATTTGGTTTCCAGCTTTGTACAACTACCCAATTTCAAAGAGATTTTCTTGGGCTTCACTTTCAAAAGTACATGCTCCCCTACTTTAAATTCTCTAGTTGTCGTGTTCTTGTCTGCATAGAATTTCTATCTATCCTAAGCCGCCTTTAAATTCTACTTGATCTTGACCACCTGGTATTCCATGTCCTTGAGAAACTCCAGCCCAAGTACCACTCTATCTGTTGGGTTGTCCTAGCTTACTAGAGTATCACATTTCCTACCATACAAGGCTTAAAATGGGCTCATTCTCAATGAATATTTATACCCATTATTATATGAAAACTCAACCAAGTGTAAGTAATCTTCCCACTTAGATGGCGTATCCATCACATACATTCTCATCATGTCTTCAATTATTCGCTTGACTCTCTCTATTTGCCCATCTGTCTGGGGATGATATGTTGTAATAAAGTTTAGATTTGTGCTAAATCATTTAAAAAATCCCCTCCAAAATTTGGAGGTAAACTTTGTATCTTTGTCTGAGACAATTGTCCTAGGTATCCCATGCAACCTATCAATTTCCTTCATGAAAATTTCTACAATATTAGTCGTTGTATGCGTTGTCTTCACAGGCACAAAATGAGCATCCTTTGTTAATTTTTTCAACCACCACCATGATTGAATCATGTTGCTTATTCATTTTGGGTAATCCTGTGATGAAATCCATCGTGATCACTTCCCACTTCTTCTCTGGAATTGGAAATGGCTGAAAAAAACTCGTTGGGTGCCTATGCTCATCCTTCACCTTTTGACATTCCATACATCGAGCGATGTAATCAACAATATCCTTCTTCATTCCCGACCAAAAGAACTAGCTTATTACCACTGTAATTGTTTTCTAGTAACTGGGATGTTCAGCATAAGGAACATCATGCATTTCCTTTAGTACCAAATTCCTCAGTTCTCAAGAAATAGGAACATAGATTCTATTTTTATGCACAAGTAATCCATCTTCCTTTATTTTTTGTTGTACATATCCTTGTTGTAAGGTTTCCTTTACCTATAGGTAATGATGGTCTATAACAAGACCATCTAAAATTATGCTCTTCAAGTTTGACTGATGCATACTAAAAGCAGTAGCATGCATGATATGCACTCTTCTACTAAGTGCATCGACAACTTTATTCTTCTTTCCCTTGATATGCTTGATATCGAAGTCATATTCACTTAAAAATTCCATCCATCTTGTTTTCTTGCCATTCAAGGTCGGTTGTTCAAAAATATACTTCAGGCCAATGTGGTCTATCCTTAATTTGAATTTCTTCCCCATGAGATAATGCCTCCACATCCTCAAGGCGTGAACAATGGCAACAAGTTCCAAGTCATGGGTGGCATAGTTCCTCTCATGTTCCTTAATATTTTTTTACTCATATCCATTGACATTTCCATTTTGCATGAGGACTCCCCCAAGTCCTTCCTTACATGTGTCTTTACATACCACAAAAATTTCATTTGGGTTAGTAATCTTTAACACAGGTGCACTAGTAAGTAATTCCTTCAACAGATTAAAATTATTTTCACACTTGAGTGTCCATTCAAATTTAGTTCCATTCTTTTGCAAAGAAGTGATTGGATGAGAAATATTAGATAACCCTACTATGAACCTTCTGTAGTAGCTATCTAATCCCATAAAAGATCTGACATCTCACACATTTTTGGGTGTTGGCCATCCTCTAATGGATTCGATCTTCTCTGGATCTATTGCTATGCCTTGCTCTGAAACAATGTGTCCCAAGTAATGGATTTGGTTTTGATAGAAAGAACACTTACTCAACTTGGTATACAACTGATGTTCTCTCAGTACTTGCAATACCAGTCTTAAGTGATATTCATGCTCCTCTTCAGAATTAGAATAGATAAGTATGTCATCCAGGAATCCTATGACAAACTTATCCGAATAATTTCTGAATATGCCATTCATTAAGCACATGAAGACAACTGGTGCATTGTTCAGTCCAAATGGAACCACCACAAATTCATAATGCCCATACCTGGTCCTAAAGGTTGTCTTATGAATGTATTCTTCCTTGATTCTTACCTAATGGTATCCTTCCCTCAAGTCAATTTTTGAAAATATCTTTTCTCCTCTTATCTGATCAAAGAGGTCATCAATTCGGGGTAGAGGATGCTTGTTCTTTATAGTGTACTTGCTCAACTATTAGAAGGAAATACACAGCGTCAAGGTTCCATCCTTCTTTTTGACAAAAATTACTGGTGCTCTCCAAGGTAAAACACTTGGACGTATGTACCCTTTATTCAACAATTCATCCAACTGCATTTGTAATTCTTTTAACTCTGGTGTGCTCATTCTGTAAGGTGTTTTTAACACTGGGGAAACTTCTGGAACTAAATCAATTGAGAAGTCTATCTCCCTTCTTGGTGTAAATCTGGGTATTTCTTGGAATACATCTTCAAATTCCTATAGTACTAAGAAATCTTCGAGGCTTGATCCCTTTGTATTATCTGGCTCTTCCACATGAGCTGCATACAATTGACATCCTTTCCTAAAGCATATTTTTAGCTGTAAGGATGAAATCTCCCTGGTAGAGATGGGTCTTGGAACTCCTTTCACAGTGCTTGTCAGGCTGCTAAATTGAAGCTT
>ML784945.1:502212-518051 GCA_009831015.1 Picea engelmannii
GCTAAATTTCCAATTTTAATGCAAAAATTTAGAAAATTCAATTCTGAAGTTAAAGGATGACAAATATACCTTGGATAGGTTGTTTTATGGGAAATGTGGAATAAAATGAAGGAAAAACGGGCAAATAAAGAGGCAAAAGTATGATTTATAGAGCAAAATGGAAGCACAAAAATGGACTCAACACCTACCATGGCGATCGCTCCTGGATTCGAAGGGGGATGGTCACGATCCTTCGAACCCCTTACCACAGGTCTCTGGCGTTCTATCTCCTATGTATATTCTGCAATGCCATTCCTCCCAAGCTTTTATACTTCACCGTCAAAATTCGATCTCAACTCTGAGACTTTGACCAACGGACCCGACCCATACGGACCCAATGTTTCAACTAAAATCTTTGATACCAAACTGTAACATGCCCAACCACCCACAAGCCGGGGCATGCTACCTACAAGCCCGCCCTTGTACGTCTTTCTCTAACCGATACCTTTATCATTATTTAAGGATGAATAAAAGAAAAGACTTTAACGACATGCACATTAGTAATCAGCAAGCATGCATAGTCTAAAGATTCAATTAAACAATAATTAAATATGCAATGGAAATAACATTCATATACATGTAAATGATACCATAACAAAGAGCACTTTTCTTTATGAAATATGACACCAATTGGCTGCAGACCAAGGACGTTCCACCCAATCGTAGACACCACTGCTCCAAACCTCAACAACAGTGTCACCCCTGATCTAGGGCTATGAATCCACAAGGACGGTTCCAGAGTGTTACTTGGGTTCCCAAACCAATCATCTCTCAAGCTCTCATAGGTTTCCCAACACCCACAACAATCCAAGTACCTAACTCTCTTCTACCCAGCCTATACCACCCTAAGAGAATGGACCTCCACCCTTCTCTACCATGCAGTCCCTCAGGCAATCCATCTCATTTATTTTCCAAGGCCTCCAACACAGCTAGTCCAAAATCTCAATGTTGGAACTTTTGGGACTCACAGTTGTGAGCAAAACAGGGCACAAGCCAATGCATCTCAGACATGCAAGCCCCAGTTCATGGTTGGATTGCACCAATGACCATTATAGCCAACTATCACATGGTTAATTCTTCAGCAATTCCTTTCGCTTTGCCAAGCCAAGAAGTAGGTGAGGATGGGTCAATGGATGGCTAAACGCATGCATGGGGGTGTGTGCATGGGGGTGCGTGAGGGAAAAATGAGTGAATGTACAGGGAATCAACGAACAAGCCATCAGTCGAACCCCCCCCCCCCCCCATCAAACCAGAGGTGGGTTTAAGTAACCTTGTGGGGAAATAAAGAACCTCCTGGCCTTCCCAAAGAAGCTCACATAATTGATCCCCCTCCCTTAGACAAAAAGGGGTAATTAAAATAGGTATAAACACTTAACCCCTCAAGCCCACTCTCTTGTGGAATGATAGCCCCCTATAACTCTAGTCCTTGTCCATCTAGCAGTGAGCGATGTATTTATTATTAATAATGATAAAAACATTACATGTCTTGGGCACACTGACCTTTTAATAATTTTTTGGGCACTCTGGTCTCTCAACATTGTAACAATACATTATTTAAAATGGGGGTTCAAAACCCGGGGTGTTACACACTAGGAGACAATGTTTAACCAATGAAGTAACTTGATCCCTCCAAATCTCCATTTTTTTTCTAAAATTTGAACTAGTTAGAGGAGGAAGAATAAACCTCTAGAACTCAACAATGCTAGATAGAGGGACAAGTTAGTTAGTTAGAAATCTATTAAAAATCTCCAATCAATTAGGGATTTGATTGACCTAGTTAGTTAGAACTTTCTAGTGTATTTTTAATATTTATATAGAATGAAATAGTAGAGCTAGACACCAAATTTTCCATTTTGATTTCTATTTTCTTATAATATACTAGTTTGAGTTGTTTCAAGACTAGAGTTCTACATTACTTTCTAGGGATAAACGGAAAAATAATTGATCTTTGTTTTGTTTCCCTAGACTTTCTACATGATTCCAAGAACTCCCTTAGGTAGGGTCCACTCGAGGTGAGTTCAAATGTATCATCATATTGTCATTACCATTTCTATTTCTACTTTGTGAGTTTATTTATATTCTTGTAAATCGATTATTTTTTTTCTATTAATTCTATATTAACAACATTTTCATTTCCAATTTGATTCATTTTCATGATTACTTTTATTTCGTTAGACCCTCATTCATTAGGATTTGGTCCTACTTGTATCTTACTCTGGAAAACTACAGGAAGAGATGGAGGTCAAAACCATTACACTAGACTGTGTGTAGCAAAGTAGAATGGTCTACCCACAATTGATCATTTATTGTACTACAACATCATTAGGATTTTGAAAAGACTAGACTTCTATGGTTTCACATATGCATTGCACAACACCTCATAAATTTACACAATCTTTGGTTAACAATTTAAAGTGAATTGTGGAGTTCAACATCTATTGCTATAAATTTGTAGTCCAACAATTACACCTTTAATGGAATGAATTATTTTCTCTTTATGTTATCTCTAGTTACTGGCATGGTATGAGCCCTCAGGGTAAAATAAAGAAATTGAAAAGAGATTCATTGTATATTAAGAGTCTACCTAAATATTTTGGCAATGTTTGTCTAGCTCTACTCCTATCGATATTTATTTATAAATATAATAGGGGAATTCTACTTCTTTGAATAAATCTTCTAGGGAGGAATATTAGTAGTACAATCGAGCATGCTTATGATTTATCTCTTATGGAGAAACAATAACCAAAAAGGAGAGATCCTAACCAGTGTCATATACTTTCTAATAAGTGCATATTGTTTGCAAATGTAGGATCAAGATTATTAATTGTGGCAAGGAAAACCATTATTGTCCACATGGTGGCATTTAACGTAAATGATGAGCATCAGGGGTAGTCTATTAGGAACATTTCCAAAAAAATGTTTATGCAATTGGCATCCCCTCTTCCTCCTCTCTCATTTCATATGCTTCTTATTTTTCGTCAAAACTTTAACAACACATTTGTAGTCATTCGAGCCATAAGAACACCATTGCTTGAAGCATAAAATGACAAGTTAAATCAATGCATTGAAATAATGCTTATGAATCAGTGAAAGCACTCACATTTAAAATTAACAGACCAAAACAAAAGATGTTTCCATGCTACTAGAAGCATTCCCATTTCAAATTAACTATTTGGCACTATAATTAACAATAACATCGACAAGTAAAACTTATAAGACAACATAACATTACATGTAAAATCCCATAAGGAATGCTATTAGAACCACATACATGTTCTGCTACCATGAGATTAAACTCCCTACTTTGCTTCCCATTCATATGCTTCTACGAGGCTTCTCACTTGTGCTCTTGTTCTGATCACAACTTCCCTCCTACTTCCACCTTTAATCTCACTATAACACCCCAAGAACCAATAAGCTACTTTACTTGCTAATATGAGTTCAATACCTTGTACCTATGTTGTAAGGATGGAGGCAATGGTAGTGGGATGGATGGAGGCATACTACATATGAGGTCAACATCCATCGGAGTCTCTCATAGGTCTAGTATCCTGGATGGAAAGTTACACCAAGTGAGGATAATGGAATGCCACAGTGCATGCACATGGGGACATGGAGGACGCAAGAAGATGACCATGTCACATGGCTGCCATGGCACACCAATATATATAATTGCTTTTAATTTGATTTATGGTTAAACTATTTTTAACTTTGTAGAGATTTTGATAAACATCAACATATTACAATTTCTCTATTTATGTGCAATAGTATTTAACTTTCTTCAATATAATAATAAATTTTATACATGTATTTATATTTAGTGGATTTAATGGTTAAGAGCATGTGTTTTCTTTTAAGAGGCCATAGATTCAAATTTAGGGCGGGGTAGGATATATAGTACACTTTTATAAACTTACGCAATTATGATTATGAAAAGGGGGTTCATTGTCTCATAAACAAAGAGATCTCATACATCAATTTCATGGAGCACAACTTTAAGATTTAACACAACATCCAAACTTTTAACATTTAACACAAATCTCAATTTTAAACATTAAAAACAAGCCCATCTTTTAACATTGAGTTAAGAATCTCAATTTTAAACATTAAAAACAAGTCCATCTTTTGACATTGAGTTAAGAAGAAGCTATACATCCTTTTTTACTTTCTATTATGAAAATTCATTTCAATGAATTTGACACAAAATTAAAGGTATCAAAATTTATTGGAGTGGATTGTGATCTCCAAAATAAAAATCTCCTAAACAAACACATATTCTTAACCATTAGGTACACAAGCAATGTAACGTACCCAACCTACTTATACCACTTTTTTTTATTTTTATGGCAAAGACTTTGACCTAAAGAAAAAGCCGTGGTTTTGGATTGTATATTAAAAAACCGAAACAATTGATGTCAGCAACAAGGAATGGGATGAAGGTAGCCGGTGATGAGCATATCTCCACCGACCTGCTCAAAGCAGACATCCGCCAAATTTAGCGCATCGGTCATCTTCACCATCCCCAACTCCCCAACCGGAGACGGAGCTCTCTCCCCTCCGATCACCTTCGGAGCCACGAACGCCATCACCTTGTGAATCACGCCGCCGGCGATGGCGGGTGCCGATAGAACCCCTCCGCACTCCCACAGCACCGATAGAAACCCATCGGTCCCGCCTGCGGAGAATCGCTCCATCACGGCCCTTGGGGTTAGCGGATCGAACTCCACCACCTCCACGCCTTTCGATGCAAGCCGCCGCTGGAAGTCCCGACGAGCGCCCCTCTGCGTGGCCACGATGGTTCGAGACTCCGATACGTCCCACAGCCTGGCCTCCTCCGGCAGATCCATCGACGCCGACATCACGATCCTGAGCGGCGAATGGCCCCCCGCCCGCCTCGTGGTCAGCTGCGGATCGTCACGGCGCACCGTGTTCCCGCCCACCACCACGGCATCGCTCCTGCTGCGCACCTCCAACACGAGCTCCCGCGACGCCGGGCCGCTCACCCACGCCGCGTGCCCGCTGCTCGCCGCGATCTTCCCGTCCACGGTCATGGCGTATTTGAGCACCGAGAAAGGAATCCCCAGCGCGCTCCTGTACAGAATCGGAGCATTCACCTCCCGGCAGGCCTTCGCCGCTTCCTCCGTCTCAATACCACAAATCTCCTCTCCCCATATGTCCACCCGCTTGCCTGCGCTTCTGAGCGCTTCGATCACCTTCCCCTTCGCATCCCTCACGGGATTCCTGAGACCCACTACGATTCTGGCGACTCCGGCCTCGCACAGGGCACTCACGGCCTCGGTCACATGGGGTTCCAGATTCAGGTACGCCGTGGCGCCCTTGGCAAGCTCACGGGCACCCTCCACGGCCTGTATCTCGGCGCATTTGGTCCCATGGGCATACAGATATCCTTCGCCCACTACCTTTGCGCCCCGAGCGATCACGCATCCGAAATTAGGGTGTGGAGCAGTTAAGCCCCCCGATCTGTCTGCAATTTTCGCAGCTCGAAGCAAGTGGTCGGCATCCGGATTGTTACATGTGACCAAGGGCCGAAATGAAGCTCGAATTGAAAAAGCCATAGTGCTCTAAACAATTCAATTCGAAACCAAATTGATGTGGCCCTCCTTATATAGCATGAACTTTTCGCTATATATTTAAACCACACCATTAACTTGACAAAATAATTAAAATAATATGGGGCAAGTCATTTTAGCCAAAGTTTGGAAATAGCCGATTGCACGATGCATTGACCTTTATATTAATTTAAGGTTTTTTCCATAGAGGAAGATGTCAAAGATTAAATAAGTCACATGCTATATTGCGAGTTTTGATGTCGTTTCTTTATTTATAGAAATTTTGGTTTTAATATTTTTGATAATTTTGAGATCTTAAATTTTATATATTTTTAAAAATATTTTTAGAACTTTTATAATTTTTAAAGTAATTTTTTTAAATACACAAAAAATAATATCATTAAATGGTAAATATTTTTATTAAATGTTTTTCTTCCTTAAGTTTTAATGTTGGTTTTGGTTTGTTGGTTTTATGATAAGTCTCCCTAAAATCAATCCAATCATTCCTTAACATTTCAATAGCTTGTCTTCCCCGCATTCAATTTATTATAAAAACCAAACAAAATAATAATCAGTCCTAATCCTAGATGTTCTAGTTAAATATCAATCAAATATCAAGTTTGTTGGAAAAAGACTACCGGGAAAAATGTCAATACTAGGGGTTAACCCCAGTGAAAAGGTCCAATTTGACTCTCCCATGTTTGATATGGATGAACCCTCCAAATTAATGGGCGGACAACATTTCCATGATCTTTAAATATATTGTGATATTTCTTTTTACAATTTTTTAAAGATTAATAAACATTAATGAATATATATATTATTTAATAAATATTTTGAAATATGAAAACATTGTTTTGAAAGTTAAAAGTTAACTCTCAACACATAGAAAAAAAATACCATTAATCCATTAATATCTGAGAGTTTTACATGATTATCCAATTGAATAACAAAACTTTCCGATTTAAAAGAATGTAAACTTAATATAGAAAAAATATTGTAGATTTGCTAAAGAAAACAAATTAAAGAACTTTTTAATGTTGCTTAGGCATACTAAGAAATATCTTAAAAAAACATCCACACAAATGTTGAGTTGTAAATAAGTACACAACATTCCTTCGGTGATAAAATGCCTTGGCCAATGATTGGCTTTTTAATTCGTCAAATGTATTTGAAATAGTTCTCTTAGAATAATATTGCCTAAAAAAGCCACAACGCCAAATGCCTTTGTTACTTAAATTCTATTATATATATATAATCAGAAAAGTTGGTTATGATAACCAATTATAAGTTAACGCTTACGTGAATTGGGGTTTCCTCCTTAACTATTTATACGTCATACTTTTTGTTGGCAAATTTATTAATATTAAGAAGGGGAGTGAATCAATATAGTATTGTTATTAGCCTCTAGGGGGCAACTTAATTGGCAAGTGCCATGAAAATGAAGTTCCATGAGGTTTCGAGTTCAACTCCCCCGACTTACAATGTGTGCCACGTAAGGGGCCTCATGGGTACACCTGGAGGTTATAGTGGCAGCAGTTGGATAACACGGGCACATGTAACGCGAGCACGTGCCCAACTAGTTGTTGATTCTTTATCAATTTAATACTTTCCCAATTATAAATAGTTAATGTCTACACTACATAGAGATTCAACATGGAAACTCAAATGGGAGAAAACTAAAATAATTTCTTTATAAAATTATGTAGGCACCATCTTACTGTACAAAATATTTACAAGCACCAACCTGCAGAAGACACCAATCTCCTCAGTTGACCATCAACTCGACAATGGCTGCAGACACTAATCTACTATTGCAATATTTGCAAGCATCAACCTGTTCGAGACACCAATGCCCTTAGCTGAGCACCAACTTAGCAATATGTAGGTACCAACATACTAGATTCAATCCTTCTCAGTCTATCAGTTGTACAAGATCATCACTTTATTCTAGGTCTTCATCAGTTCAGATCCTTCATTTTACCAACTGCTTTCGCCTTCCTACAACACTCTTCACATGTTCACAACCTGTAAGACTTCAGATGTTCCTTTTCACCTTGCACCTCTCTACCACCATTAGACGATTACATTCTCTTCTCTTTCACTCTCTGGCATCCTCGAACCCCATAGCCTCTACTTCTCTTCCACCCTTACAACTCACACTTTCAACATTGGATTCGAACACAATTATTTATACATGGAGTCCATGTGCCTAACCCCTTGTCCTTATGCCAAAAATTGTGCCCACACTAGTCGACTCCAGATTATTTGACTCTCCATTAAATTGAGTTGTAAAAAGTCCTTTGAAATCGGTCCCAATCTCCCTCATCGCCCGCTTTATTCGTAGTTTACTCTAGATAGGTGTTAACGCACAACTACAGTAGGATAAATTTGAGAAAAAATCGCAGTTGTTGATTACACAGTATAACCTTCATCATCGGGACCACTAGGTCACTGAGCTACCAAGCACTTTGAAACATGATCCATTGTTAACCAATTTTTGTGGTCCTGGTATGGAACCTTGCATATGGAACCCTGCCTAGAATCAACCAACATATGCTTTTAACCTTGATTGCACAACCATCATCCAATCATCCTCGATTAGATCTCGACTATCAATCTATTTTACTGGCCGCCAGAACACACAACATGACCTCATTGCTCAACAACCGTCGAATCAAGTTCATGATCAAATCTCAATCGTTGATCTAGTTTTCTTAATATTGGGACCACTGAGCCTATCGGGTCACCGACCTAATAGGCTCCAAACTCACGCCTTCAATTTCATTGGTACTCCAATCAGGTATACCGTTCCCTTTGAAACTCACACACAACACCCTTTAAACCTTGATTGCACAACAACCATCCAATCATCTCTTGATTGTATCTTGACCATTGATTGATCTAGTTCCTTAGACATCGGGACCACCGGGCCACCGCCCCCCCGGACCTTTAACTTTTCACCTCAACGGTTTTTCCTGATCCGGTATGCCACTCGACGATCGGCCCATCAGACTCACTAGCCTACCAGGCCACCAAACCCTCAGAAAATTTAGCGTTGCACATTCAATCATTCACTCGATATCCAGTATACTGAAATGTTGGGCCCCACCACCGGGGTGTTGGACCATCGGGTCATCAAAATCTCTAATGTTGCATCTCAACTATTTCTTCAATACGATATCTAATATGATATGGAAACTGAAGTAGTCTCCACGTGGACTCCTTCTGCATGTATATTGGATGGCGTGGCACCGGTATGTGGCCTAACACGTGGTTGGTGACATCACCTCCATGTGGAACCTTACTACGTGTGCTAGATGACGCGTCTACTGCATGTCCTAGATTTGACGAGGCATCGACTATCGGGCACTCAAGATTTCAACACTGTGTTTTCACTCTGAATGCCTAATGTTGGTGCACAGTTGTAAGACTCTACGTTCAATTTATTCTACCAACAAACCCTATAGACACCATCCCTTTCATCATCACCTGCATGCAAGTTTAGTCTCACTCAAGGCATCTATTGGGGCTGCATGAACCAATTTTTTGCAGGGACGAGGGGATGGGAGGCGAGCATCATATTCATTCCTACTTATCTACCCTGTGAGCAATATTCTATGTCTCTTTTCCCTTGATTAATTAGTAAACTTTATTTATGTAGCACCATTATGATGTAGATTGCGACATAAAATATTCATGGTAACATTCATCATTGCTACACATCAATCATCTAATAAACAAATCTAGATCTAGTTATGCATAAATAGAACATCCTGGAACAATCACATAAAAAGTCATTTAGACACAAAATTTAATGTGGTTCACCCAATTCTTGGGCTATGTCCACAATGAATGGCTTCTTTATTATTCTTCGTGAAATCATCTCAGGCTTGTGCACTGCAATTACAATAGATACATCATGATATCCTTCCCCATCCTTCCCAGTCGCTCTGTAGTGCAAGCCTCTCTCTGCAAAACCCTCCCTAAACCTTCAAATATAGACTCTCTCTCATTCTTAGTCTATCCTCTCAGCCTCAACCTATCGTCAACTCAACCTCAACAACCTATTCACTCAACAACATATTCTTCCCAATCCGTTACATATTTATACATAGAATTTTAGGGCTCAAAACCCTACTTGCTTATCCCCAAAACCATATGACAACTCATTGTTTGGGCATGCTTTTCCTATCTTTGCGCCTTCATGCTACTTGTGCATTCCCAACTGTTGTTCTTCCGGATTTTGTGCATCTATTTGCTTTTTCCTCCCTAACTGTTGTCCTTCTTTCTTTTGCACGCACCCTCAAAACTTAGTTCTTTGAACTTTTGTCCAACAGGCCTCCAACACTCCCTTGTGGCTCGTCTCGAGCCACTTAATCCTATTTTGTCATGCCCCTCTATGTTTTCATGAAATTTTAGAGGGTTTCCTTTGTTGTCTCAACTTCTTTCTTGACCTATGCTTCTGGTTCCAAAATATCCTCTACAACCTATGCTGTCAGGGTCATGAGTTTCTCCTCATTATCGTGTGTTGCTTGCTTTGTTATGCTTTGTGTAGCTGCCAATTCCCCTATTACCCTAAGTGATTCATCCTGCAGTGGTACTAATCGTCATTAGAGAATATTTTTTTGTTCCCTTATATGTTCTATTTCAGTGTATGACTTTCTATTTTCCAGGATGGCCATCATACACTCAGCTGGTGGAAGAATACTTATGTTCTCTAAAGACTTCTGTGCCTTTTCCTATGAATCCCTTATAGCTTCCACAAATTTCATCTTTGGATCCTCCATCAATTTTTTCCAAATATATGTGTTTTCCTCACCCAGCTTCACACACTCCTCATCCAAACTCTTAATACTTTCTACTGAGGTCACAATGGTTATTTCTCTTTGTTCCTTTTCCTCATGCGGTGTCTCTGGTGTGGTGTGTGATTCCAAGTCTTTGATCCTAGTGCGGAAGAACATAATGAATTCCATGATTTTTTATACTTGTTCTTCAAGTGTGTCTTCTACCACCATTGATATTTCTGGAATATCCTTATAGAGTTTATGGATGGCCTATTGTATTTTCTCTTCCTGTTGCTCAACCTTGTCCTTCTCCTTCAATATTCTTTCAGCCTTTTCCTCAGCCTCACTATTCTCCTTCAGTATCCTTTCATCATTTTCCCTAGTCATTCTCTTCTCTTGTAAATCAATTTTGTAATCTTGTTGCAACTCTGTGTTCTCCATCACTACCTTTTCCAATTCGCTTTATGTTGACTCTACAAAGAACCATATTTCCCGCGCAATACCGATGTCAAAGCCTTGTAGTACTGCTGTGGGAATATATGAAATGACTAAGTCTAGGTGACTTAATCATTGTACATGGTCCTGCATCTCAAGAACGAGGAACTCAATTACATCTGGTGAGATATTCAACACTCTACACCCTATTTCCATCTCTGAAAAGTAAGAATTGATGGTCCCTTCTTCCCTAGTCAGGCTTGTTGATGGTCCTTCGCCGGATCTGCACTCTAGTGCTATCCTTGTTTGTTCCAAGAGCTGTTGTAATGTTGTTAACTGTTCCTACACTTGTTGGTGCAATTCTTCTTGCTTTCACGTCACTTTCTCAACTGCTTCATCTACGATGTCCCTCACTTGATATTTGATTCTATCGATGCCATCATCTGTTAAGGTGTAGATAGTAGGTTCTTTATGGGATTTCATCATCTTGAGAGCATCTGTTTTTTTTCCCTTACCCTTATCTTTCTTCTTTTCCCTCATGTTTAGGATTGTTTGTTACTCATCTTCGATGTCTTTTCCTATCCATTACCATGTTCTTATGCATCGTTGTTAGGGTTCTACGTCTATATTTCGTTTGTAGAAACCTTCCAATCTAGATCCCAATCTTGCATGATTAGGTGGGTGTCTTCTTTTGTGATCTTGTACTTTTTTTGGACCCATTCCTCTCTCGAGTCTTTCTTTTCTTGTATATAGATATGGTGTCGGTCTGCCCATAACCACTCAATTGGGCTGTACTCCTCTACCAGTTGTGGTGAAATTATTGGTGTATCCTTGACGCATTTCTAAATCCTCTTGTCGTACATAAATAACTCCATGTTAGTGTCGATTTGTCTTCGCTTGTTATTCGTGTACCATGGGACCGACAACCCGCTTCTTTAATATACTATGGGACTGACAACCCACTTCTTTAGTCCATATCCAAAGCTAACTAGGGTACATATATAGTAACAACACGGTACAAATGATAATTGAGTGAGTGAAGGAATGATAATAGAATGATCGTAAAATGAACTAAGTCCAAACTATATGTATGCATGTTCCCAACTTGACACTTGTCATGTTGAGAACTACCTTGGGCCCACTTGTCCGCATCCTTAGAACTTACGATAAAATAATTATCCATACTTTATACTTTAAAGAATATTAATACAATATTCCTTTGGGCTTAAGTCGCCCTAGCTTAGCCCCTTATCCTTAACTTTTATCCTCCTTTCCCTATCTAGTGGAGTTTATCCCCCCATACTCTTTTACATGGTTGGTCTGCAACAATGATGTGTTTTCCTTAATATTTGCATGTGATTACATATTACAATGATGGCTCATTGGCCATTTAACATCTAGCTCTCTAGCCTAATAACCACATAGGCACTCTGGCTTGAAAATACATATACACAAAGGCACTCTGGCCCCAAAATCGTGCACCTACTTCATTGTACACAAACTCAGGATGGTGTGCACCCATCCTTTAGTGTGCAATCCTCACACACTTACATAGGTGTGTGATACATTATAAAATGTGAACACTTCTTTCGTATGAGATTCCCGCACACTGACTCAATGCATGCAGAAACGAACCAAAGAATTTATACCATTAACTCACTAGCTTATATGGATAATTAAATTTACATTTATATGTACAATTGGAGTCCATCCTAGGGGTATTACATTCTCCTCCCCCTTATTTATGCACTATCCTTAGTGAAATGTATACAGATATACAACCAAAATTTCAAAAGTCTTAAAAAATATGTGGGCATTCTGCCCAAATAACATCCCCATGCTCCCAAGTTGCATCTTTAGGACCTTAACAGGTCCAATGGACCTTTACTAGCCCTACGACTCGATTCTGGAGTTACTTCAACTTTCGATCCAATATGCACACCGTATGCACTTGAAAGTCTCCCTCTTGCTCCACCTAAATCACATTCCAATCAATGACATGATTAACATCAGGTGCATACTTTTTAAACAATGACACATGGAATACATTATGAATACACATCGATTCGGGTAAGGAAAGCAAATATTCTACAAGACTAACCCTCTCCAGGATTTCAAATGAGCCATAGTAACGTGCTGCCAACTTTGAACAATTTCCCAACTTTAGGGAACTTATCTTGGATTTTACTTTCCAGAACATATGGCCACCCACTTTAAATTCCCTGTAAGTTCTTCCCTTATCATCATAACTTTACTACATGTCCTGGGAAACCTTTAAATTTTATTTTATTTTCATCATCTGCTTTTCCATTTCCCTGAGTAATTATGGCCCAACCACTTCTCTATCTGTTGGGTTGTTCCGTCTCATTGTTTTGTTGCACTTTCTTCCATAAAGTGCCTCAAATGGTCTCATCTTTAGAGATGTCTAGTACCCATTGTTATAATCAAACTATACCAAATGAAAATAATTCTCCCATTTCAATGGTTTATCCATCACATACATCCTTAGCATGTCTTCTATCACCTGATTCACTCTTTTTGTCTTCCCATCTGACTTTGGATGATAAGTTGTGCTAAAATTCAGATTTGTTTTGAATCCCTTGAATAATCCTTTCCAAAAAAATTATGTAAATTTTGGATCTCTTCCAAACACAATTGTCTTGGGTATATCATGTAGTTGATCAAGTTCACTCATATAAATATCAACAATGTTGGTTTCCTTGTGTGTGAGATTTACTGGAATAAAATGGATAGCAGTAGTAATCGTATCCACTACTACCATGATAGAATCATGTTGCTTGTTTGTTCTGTGTAATTTGGTGATGAAATCCATTGTTACAAATTCCTATTTCCAATCAGGAATGAGAAATGGTTGTAGCAACCCAACTAGGTGTTTAATCTCAACCTTGGCCTTTTGACACTCCAAACACCCGGCAATAAAATTAGCAACCTCTTTCTTCATACCTGACAAATAATATTGGCTCTTGACAGTTGCAACCATTTTCTGGAAACCTGGGTGCCCAACATAAGGCACATTATGCATTTATTTTAAAATCAGATTTTTCAATTCCTGAGAATTTGGCACATAAATTCTACCCATGTACATGAGAATTTCATCTTTTTTCTACCTTATATTCTTCACTTTTCTGCTGCAAAATACCTTGTTGTAATTTTTTATTTATCTCCATGTATGGTAAATCTGAGTTTGTGGCCTCTAAGATTGTATATTTCAAATTTGAATGGTACATGCTAATGGTTGTAGCATGCATCTCATTCATCCTTATGTTAAGTGCATCAACCATCTTGTTCTCTTTCCCCTTGATATTCTTTATATCAAATTCATATTCACCGAGGAATTCTAACCACCTTCTTTGCCTAGCATTTAGAGTTGGTTTTCCAAATAAATATTTAAGACCACTATATGGTCTATCCTCAACTCAATTATTTTTCCCATGAGGTAGTGCCTCCACATATTCAAGGCATGCACTAGACTACCAATTGAAAATCATGAGTAGCATAGTGTCTTTTATGATCCTTTAATTTCCTTGATTCATATCACACCACATACCCATTCTAACTAAGGACTCCACTAATCCCTTATATACATGCATCAATGCATATAATGAATTCTTCATTTGGATAAAAAATCCTTAGTATTGGATCACTTGTTAATAAATGCTTCAAGTGTTGGATCACTTGTTAATAAATGCTTCAAGTGTTGGAAACTACTTTCACAATCCGATGTCCACTCAAAATTCACACCCTTCTTCTACAAGGAAGTGATTGAGTGCACAATCTTTGAGAATGCCTCAATGAATATTCTGTAGTAACCTGCAAGTCCCATGAATTACCTCACCTGAGAGACATTCCTTGGTGTTGGCCACCTCTCAATGTCCTTTATCTTTTTTGGGTCCACTGCTATTGCTTCCTATGAAATTATATGGCCCAAATAATGAACTTTCTTTTGATAGAATGAGCACTTGCTCAATTTGGCATACAACTGATGCTCCCTCAATACATGCAACTGTCAGACAGTTGGATTAGGTTGATAGAAAATTGGTATGGATTGTTGGTTGTCATTGATGACAACCATTGGAGAGTGATATTGTATATTGATGTCAACCCTTAGTGATTGATGTCAACCCTTGGAGAAAGTCGGGTAGGGAATTCCGGTAGCACAAAGGTTTAGGTAATAGACCCAAGTTTGTTTGATGTATAATGGTATGAGTTTTGATATATTTGCAGGTAAGACTATTCTAGATAGATAATACATGTCATGCCATTTATGGTGGTATGTGGAACGTCACATAACTCCTCACGGTTTGAGAGTTATGGCCTTATGAATTTGGAGGACCCTCATATCATGTTGGCTTGAAGTCCCAAAAGGACAAGGAGGTCAAAGTTCTTGTAAAGAAAAAATTATTTAAATAATAAAATGAAGTGACAAAGTCAAAAAGGATTATTTAAATAATAAAATGAAGTGACAAAGTGAAAGAGGATTATTTAAATAATAAAGTGAAGTGACAAAGTCAAAGAAGATTATTTAAATAATAAAGTGAAGTGACAAAGTCAAAGATGAATATTTAAATAATAAAATGAAGTGATGATCTGGATTTATGTAGGAACACAATGAAATACCAAAATACACATAAACGCAGAGATGCAGTGGAAATAAGACTTCATTTCATTAATAACAAATGACTGAAATATGCTTACAGACAGAATGTAAATAAACTAGCTAAGGCGCTGGTAGCTTATCTCTGAGAAGAGATGTGGCTGCTACTCGCATCCGTGAGAAGATGATTACAATGAGGCTCTAGAGGCCTTTTTACAATAGACAAGAATGCCAAAAGTCATATACATCAAAAAACCTAACCCTAGGAGATGAAGCGCCAAAAGTCATGTGGGCCCCGTTTGGGTAAGTTAGTACATCAACTTCCTGGGGTCGTAACTTTTGCATACGATCTCCGTTTTAGGCGTGTGATAGCTCGTTGGAAAGGTATCATCG
>ML784945.1:523315-576094 GCA_009831015.1 Picea engelmannii
GATCTCAAAAAACCTTCATTTAGGCCCTCAAAATGGCCCCGGAAGTTAAAACCTACTAAAAATAGTAAATTGCCAAAATTGCCAGAAAACTGTTTTGAGCCAGTCGGAAAAGGTGGGTGGCCACCGATATCCACCTGGATCAAGTGACAAAGTCAAGCAGGATTATTTAAATAATAAATTAAATGGAGAACTTTCTAATTATGGAAATTGGTTAGAAGTGGGTTAGCCCTAAAATAAGGAAATTGGGTTAAGATGGTTAAAAGGTAACCCTTGAGGAAGCTACATGAAAGTATAAATAAGAGGCAAGGCTCTCTCATTTTAATTACACTTGAGAATATTGAATATCTACAGGTGACTAAGGTAAACAAGGGATATCTAAGCCTAATTTCAGAGGGAAGGTGAAGTAAAGAAGGCCAAAATTCAAGGGAGGATAAATTATTTTAATGTTGCTTTCTAAGGTATGTTATTTACAGGTCATCTCACCATTTTGGAAATAATTTGTTTTCTAGAATGCTTCAGACCTTGAAATTAGGATACCATTGAGGAAACATATCCAAGTAGTTGTGGTACAAATTTTAGCTTGTGGGTCATTGTATTTTTCTAGTTACACTTCGTGGAAAATAAGGTTTGTGGCTAGTCCTGAAACTAGTCTAAAACAAATGTTTCAGGTAAAAACGTCATAAATTCATAACAGATCCAAATTCAGTAAGACCAAATGTGTTGGTTAGAGTACATTCTGTAGTATTCTATGTACAATTTTGAGATCCATACAAAAAATATTCTATGCGGGGCACACTCTACAAGTTCGCTCTCTAGAATAAGCCAAAATTCAACAAGGTATGTCATTTTTGCTATAACTCTTTTTCTAAGAGGTTCCAATTAGTGAAACCTAGAGGAATTGCATAAAACACACTGAAGAACATTGTGTACTATTTTCATATATTTATTCATTACAGGTAATAGTTATGATTATTTCAAGTTAGGGTTGTTGACTATTCCAAAACTAGTCATGTTAGACTGAAGTAAAGTTTAATGAAAATGCTAGTCTCTTGTTGTTAAAGTTAAGTAAGGTTTGCATGTATGTGATCATATACACCAGGTCTATTAAAGAGTTACAAATCAGATTTGGATTATGAAATTGATGAGGTATTTTGATTGAGGTACATGTTGGGTACATGGTTGAGACAAGTAGTTGATGGGTTGGCACATGCATGAGGTGTATAGTTGATGATGCTGGTACATCTTGATGATTCATAGTTGATTCATAGTTGATACGTGATTGGTACATACTTGGTACATGGTTGGAGACACTTCTTAGTAGTATTGTTGACACATGGTTTATAGATGATGTAACATACTTGTATTGGTATATTATTAGAAGCACATATTGATCTTGGTGATGATTATGAGTTGTTGTGTTATGCTTGGTTGATGCACATCTTTGAGATTTTTCTTGGTGATCGATCTTGGTGAGTAGATCTGATTTGGTTGATAATATTGATGAGAAATATTGTTGTGATAGGTTTTTTGGACAGGTTGTTGTGACAGGTTATTTGTACAGGTTTGGTGCATGGTTGATGCACTTATTCAAGGTACAGGTTGAGATACAGGTTGGTGCATGGTTGATGCACTTGTTTATGGTGCAAGTTTGTTGGACCTTGACCAATTTTTGAGGAACACTTGGTCATATTTGACCATTTTTTGACTTCGACAGCTTGTCAAAGATGGAGTGCAATGCGAAGCGAAGATCGTGGAAGCTAGACCCCTTTCTTGGGCCCTTTTTGGGTTTTGGGGGATAATGTAATGGGTATGGGATGTCGGCCCATGGGTTTACCCATGTTTAGGCCTATTTTCTAAAGTATAAATAAGTATCCAGGCAATGTAAGAGAGGAGAAGATAAGCTAAGTGCTAGTAAAGGCTTTGTGTATATTGTGTGACCTACTTGCAGAACTGAGTGCAAGTGTTGTAAGTGTTGAGTGCATGGATTGTAAGAAGGCTTTCTGCTATATATACTTGGGGAAGGAGGATTTGATGAGGTGCGCGCAGATCTCATGTCCTATGAGGAGTACAAGTGTGAGCTCTGTGTTGTAACCTGATTGACCAAAGCTAATAAAGAAGAAGAAGACTTTGTGGACGTAACCCTAGGGTGGCGGTGAACCACATTAACTCTATGTCTTGTGCTCGGTGCTTCGACCTAATGTGTTGGTCTCTTTCCATGTGTTGTGCTTTGATATGATTATGCTATGTGCTTTGCTATGATATACTTAGATAGATCCACTTTCCTTTATGCTTCTTAGATGTGTGAGTGTAGATATGACATATATGAAAGTGTTGAGTGCTAGACCTATTTTGTTGTTGCTAAGTGCTAACTTAACCTAGATCTAAGTGAATGTTGTGGTGCTCTATGCCATCTGCGAAGTGCCATGAGGGTTAAATACTGATGAATGACCTAGGCTAAAGTGCTTGCTAAGAGTAAGAAGCACATATTTGTGTCCCAACTAAGGTTGCAGACACCTGAGTCTTGCAACCACCCCTACCTCTACCCTGGGTGAGACTTCATCTGCTTCGTAGGTGTTGCCGAAAGGGTCAGTAGTTAGGGTTTTGTTGGTGCATTGTTGAAGCATTGAACCCTAGGTCTACCCCTATGCCAAAAAATGGTTTCATTGTCGGGACCTGAAACTATGATTGCTGGGAATTAAGGAAGAAGAAACTTTGTGCAAAATAAATCTCTGTGCGTAGATATGTTTCCCTAGTGCACAATGTTTTACTCAACCTGCGAATCTTTGAGCCAGGAATAAGGTCAGATCTGAAGAAAGAAAGATCATATCTGAAGAAAAGAAGTGAGATATGAACGCTTTGTGCTCTAAGAAAAGTAAAAGTGAAAATTTCTGAAAGAAAGAATTCAGATCTATAGAAAAGAGGTAAGATTTGTAAGCTCTGTGCTCTAATAAAGGTAAGAATAGTAAAAAGTTATTAGATCTAGAAGCCTTGTGCTCTGTAGAAGTAAGACAAGTGAAATTTTTTGCTTCTAGAGCATGGATCTAGGTATGTTTAATAGATTCTATCCTAGCTTAAAAACTAGGGCATTAATAGATAAAAGAAAGTTTGATATGAATAGATCTGATAAGTATAATGATAGATATGTTATACCTATGCATAGAAAGAATGTCTGGACTAACAAATGGATGCAGGATCCTAGAAATAAATTTTTGTAGGCAAGCCATTATGATCCTAGCACGCAGTACAAGAAGAGTTGGGAATCATTGAAGAGAAAGAGAGGATTAAATATTTGTTTCAGTTGCAGAAGACCAGGACATCTTGATAAGGAATTCCCTAGGAGAAAACCTAGTTGCCTTTGTTGTAAGGATATGGACCATGAAGTACTGGATGGACCTAGAATGATTGCTAGACTTGAAAAGATGACTATGGAGAAAGAAAACCCTGAAGGAGACCAAGAAACTAAGATTATAGAAGAACCCTAGAAAGAATAAGAGATTATGTTACTGAAAATGAAAGAAACCCTAAATGAACATAAAGATGCCAGTTTGTCAGATATATTCAAAGAAACGGAGAAAATCGAAGTAAGAATAGAAGACTTCGACATCGGCTGTGCTCTAGATGAGGGAACACAAATGAACATTATGACAAAAAGTACTTGGGAAACCCTAGGAAGGCCTAGTATGGTTCCTTCACTAGGAAGAATAGGGTTGTTTAAAGGAAAAATGGTAACCCTATGTAGCAGAATTACCCAGATAGCTATGAGTACCCATGGAGCTTTGATAGAGGAAGAGTTCGAGGTCATTAGATTTATTGAGGACCATGCCCCATTTATAGCTTTGTTAGGAAAGATCTGGATTGAAAAAGACCAGATCCAGAGAAAAGAAGAAAAGGAAGCCCTAGAACAGAAGAAGCAAGAAATCATGGAATTTATGACTAGAAGGATCGCCTACTTGATGGAGGAACAAGAGAATAGATCTTAGTTGTTGAACACCAGGGACATGGATGTTGAAGCTATAAGAGTGTTAGAGGAACCAAAGAAGACCGAAATACCTAATCCATATGAGGAAGGAGTATTACCCTTAGATCTGAAGAGAGAACCTCAGCAGTGCGAAGTGCCTATGTCGAGAGAAGATAAGACTCATAATGGAAAAAGGATGACCGAGATGAAGCTCACTGGGAAGAAGGATAGGAAGCTAAGTAAGAAGAGATCCAAGATCGAAAAGTTACAGAAGGTTCCAAAGGAAACTTCGCAGAAGGAAAAACCACAAGAATTGAGCGTCGCCAGGATATCAAAACAATGACATATGCCACTTCGCCGAGGCAAAGTAACATAGTCGTTGGAAGCCAATATAACCATTCGAATACCGCTCCGAACGGGTCTGGAAGCAATTATGGCTTGCCACTAGACCATTAGACCACACCATAATGGAGAGAACATAAGTTAATGCAGCCTCATACCCATTGCAAGCAAACCATTGCTAAGTTTCCTTACTTAGTCCGTCGTGCCACGCACTGAGAATAATTTTTTCTAAGCGAGAATTTGACCCCGAAACCTGATATTAATTCACCCTGCGATCATTTCCTTGTTCCCATATCGTTCACTATAGCCTCTGAATTCATTTTACACCTGAGCTAGTTGACCCAAGCTTGTATGTCGTACGAGCTCAACGCTGCTGAGAAAGTAGTTGAAGAAGTTTTGATTGAATTAATGACTAAGAGAGTCATGTCGGAGTGAGGATTATCTATAGGAGTCCAAGCATCGTCAACGAGAGGACCCCAAGCCTCCCCTTCCACTGCTCGTGCTGGTCCATCCTGAACGAATGATGAGAAACAGACCAAGCACATGGATGACATCGCAAATGCCAAGCTTATCCCACGCATTCTACCTACTTACTTACCACCTCTAAGTGGTGCCATCAACCGTGACAGTGCACCTCATGAATTTGAGTAAACTTTGATCACCGTGTAGCTTCCGAAAGGGGTGCACATAGTTCGTGCTGACTAGGATAAGATCATAGAACTGAAATTTAGTGATTTTAACCTTGGAGATCGTAAGGTTTACAACATGTTAGCCCTACATAAGTACTTAACCATGACCAAAAAAAATAATTCTAATATTTTCCCACAGTCATGGACCCAGAACCTGGCGCAGTCCACACTGCTTAATGTAATGAAGATCCCGCACTTCGGTAGACACCAGGAAGTCAACGCATGCGTCAAGTTGTTGTTTTCATGCTATCATGGAGGATACTTATGGTTGGACCTCCACATCACTGTGTATCTGACCTTGATCAATCGAATCACAGGCCTTAGTATGCAAGGCCCTGACCCACAAGAGTTTTACCCTGGAAAGACCTCAGAACGAGCACTAGCACAGAGGATAAAAGAAACTTATGGCGATGTTGAGAAAGGCACACGAGGATACAAGGTAGCCTCTATCCAGAGTGGCCCAGTGCGCCTTGGATTTTAGCTAATTGCGGGCAAGCTAGTTCACAAGAAAAGACCAACACAAGTGACTGGATTCGTAGTCGACCTCGCAGGGAAGTGCGTCGAGGGACTACAGATGAACTGGGCATAGTACCTTGTAAACCAACTAGATATTGATTACAGAGAAGCACAAGAAAAAGGGTACAAGTTCCACTTTAGTTGGTTGCTCATACTAATCACTTTCATCACTTGGGAGATACCAGAAGGTGCCACTTTTATGGAGATCAAACCCTTCGAACCACTAGCCACGAAGTTCTGTATATTGTGGTACTCCAACGACATGAACAAACAGTGGTAGTCCAATGTCGTCTTACATGCTTATTACAACCAATTGAAGAATGCAATCCAGTCTACACCGCGCCTCACCCCAAACACACTTCATAGGTTTAGACATTTGATAAAATTCAACACGGACCACCACTTCACCTATATCACACTGCACGCTGATGAGCACAAACAACATCTCCATTCATACTACAAGTTGACAAAAGAAGACTTGGAGCAGATTACCAAGGAATGGTCAGCGAACCTCCTTGTTGCAGCGGACCCCACAAAAATGTCCAACATGGAAAGCCCTGAAGGTATGCCGGATACACCTGGACCAAGCAAGACCAAGAAGGATGATGAAGTTCAATATATCCATAGCACATCCACGAAGACTACTTCGATCTCACCTGCGCAGGGAGGTGATGGTGAAGAACTAGGTGGCACAGAGGTTGAGAAAAACAAAGGCGAGGTTACTCCACCTAGAGAGGAGGATGATCCCATTGAAGAACGGAATATTACCCCACCAAATCCCTCATCCCAAAAGAAAACTAAGGCCACCTGTACTACATTTAAAACTATCCTCACACTGGATGACTTCGACTTCTTAATCGCTACGTTGAATGACGCTTCACTAGAGATCGCAGAAAAAAAAGAAGCAAAGTAGGAGGAGGTATTTAGCCGAATCAAGAGCGAACTTCAAGAAGTGCAGCAGGTACTCCAATCCAGCTGAGCAGTTTCTACTGCGCTCTTGACAATTGGAACAATAGGAATAGGCGATAAGCCCACCCAATTACACCAGCTCACCGAGAAAGTCAAAGCTCACCTTCGACGAGCTCAAAAAGACACAGCGCAATCCAGCTAGGCTTTCAAACAAGTACAGAGCGCACTTATAGAACAATAGAGTAAGGAAGAACGGGAAAATCTTTCCCTGCAAGCGAAGTGGGATGAGAAAAAAACACAATTATAGCAGAGCAAGGACTAGTTGCTAGCAGAGCAACTTGAAGTACAGGAAAGGGTTCACAAAGCACTTCGATCTGTGTCCTAGATAAGGGTGAAGACACCTGAGTCTTGCAACCACCCCTGCCTCTACCTTAGGTGAGACTTCATTTGCTTCGCAGGTGGTGCCGAAAGGGCCTGTAGTTAGGGTTTTGTTGGTGCACTGTGGAAGCGTTGAACCCTCGGTTTGCCCATGTGCCAACAAAGTTGATTACAGGTTGTTTGGTACAGGTTGGTGCATGGTTGATGCACTTTTATATGGTACATGTTGATTACAAGTTGATGCATGGTTCAGTTTATTGGTACAGGTTGTTTGGTGCAGGTTGATTGGTACATGTTTACAACATTATATCTCACAATGATAGTGTGATAGTGGTTCCATCATTCTACTTATACGTTAGGGCGGTTAGACGGGGAAAGGACAGGTGGTTGTAGCCACCTTCCAGTTGTATTCGGAGAACATAGGGGGTTGTAGCCTCCTTCTGGTTATAGCTAGAGAATTGGGGAGTTGGAGCTTACCTCAGGTTGTAGCTTGAGAAACTAGGGGGCTGGAGCCTCCTTCCAGTTGCAGCTGGAAAACAAAGGAATTAGGTGCTTCCAATGAATGTAATTCTTAAAGACATATAAGAAGAGATAAGAGAGAATATATGTCTTAAATAACATGAGGAAGCATTTAGTAAAGAAGAGAGAAGATTGTAAGAAGAAATAATTACATTGAAAATCCAACTTGAAGAAGCAAAGAGAACATAAGAGGTCATGAAGTCTTAGATAATGAATAAAGAAGAAGAGATTGATAATCTTGAAGAAGAAGTTGTCACACTAAGAGTAAAAATCATTGTTGTCATAGGGGCAGACCCAGGTTTCAACGCTTACAACAATGCATAAAAAAACCCCTAACTACCGACCCTTTTGGGAACACCTATGAAGCAGATGAAGTCTCACCCGAGGTAGAGGCAGGGGTGGTTGCAGGACTCAGATGTCTGCAACATTAGTTGGGACACAGATCTATGATTGTAACACCTTAAAAGAGCACTTAGGATTTATAGTTCATTAATATTCAGTCTTAGTTTACAGCACAACTAAACCCTAATAATGGATTAGCACAGTATTTACACAGATCCAATAGATTCAAGCACTAAGAATACTAAAATAGATCATATCTAGCATTAATTCACATTATTCTGTGCCAATCTACCATATTAGATTCGTCTAAGAATATATCAGTGCACTAAGCATTTAACCACATAAACAAGAGATCAACTATAAAGCACAAAGCAACCACAACAAAGGATATACGTGGTTCACCCCCACCCCAGGGCTACGTTCACCAACTCTTCTTCTTTATTTATTCCTGTCAATATTCTACATGCATAGAGCCATGATATCTTACTCCGTAGATGACAAGATATTTGTGGGCACTCCTCTAGATCCTCCTCCCTGAGTTACAACACAAATCCTCTTCGCAGTCTCTTACAATCACTTGCACTTAGCCTTGAAAATCTCACACAGTATGCACAAAGCAATTAGAATTATCTCTTGCACTTAGCATAACATCAAAAACCTCTTTTCCGTCCTTCTCTTACATCGCCTAGACTTCTATTTATACATTAAAAAGAGGGCCTAAACATGGGTAAACGCATGGTATGACATCCCCATACCTGTTACATGAGCCCAAAACCCAAAAATCCTTAAACAGGGGTCGAGATCCCGTGATCTTCGTTTCGACTTGCGCTACGCCTTCGAAATCTTGTCGAAGTCCCAAAAATAGGTCAAACATAAACAAGGATCCTCAAAACTTGGTCAAGGTCCAATAGGCCCCCAACACTCACCTATGAATCATCCTAAGTCACTCTGGTCTGGGTAGCTCTGCTTCAAAAGCCTCGAGTTTGTCTCGAACTGCTTCGACCTATTGCTGCGCCACGACCTCCTGCTCGACAAACTCTTGGATAACTTTTTCATTGACAGGTCCCTCTAAGCGTTGTTGAACTGCAGTGATGACTTGCTCCAGTTCTTCTCCTCGACATTCAATTTCTGCGAATAGTTGGCAAGCCTCATCCTGTATTGGTTGGAGCCTCTGAGTCACTTCCATGACTTTTCTCTGAATGGTGTGGACCTGTTGATGAGTAGTGCATTGCTCTTGGGATCACTTCATCCTCTTGATTGCTGACAGGGGCTTCAACTGTGCCTGTACTATTTCTTCTTGCTTCTTTGCCTCCTGGAGTTGTGACTCTAGTTCCTTCAATTCAAGATTCTCAGTGAGTCACTCATAAGTCTGGGCACTGCGATCACATAGTTGTTTACATTCCATGGCGAGGGCCTTGATTCTCTGAACTACACTTCGAGCAGTTGCTTCTCTTTGATCCTGCACATCCTACAGAGTGTTGGGCACTGTTCGTAGCTCTAAGTCTGCTATTCTTTGTTGAAGCTACTGGATAACTTCTGCGAGATGCACTACTTGATTCTCCACTCGGTCTTTTGGTTTTAGCTCTAAGCTTGTCACAGAGTGAAGTGCTCTGTCAACTTCTTCTTTGATTCCAATCTACTCTGCGAACAATTTCTCTTTTTCTTGCTTGACTTGCACCCTCTCCTCTTCAAACTTGGTTTGAAGGTCATCCTTCTCCTTTCGTGCAACCCGAAATTTCTCTACAATTTATTATTGGGCTTGTTTCAGGGTCATTGTGGCCTAGTCTTTCTCAACTTGTGCTTGATGAAGTTGAGCTTCGGTCACATCAGCTAGTCTTCAGAGTTGGGTAGGCTCATCTCCCAAATCTATTTCTTGTGATGGCGAGAGCACAGTGGATATTGCGCAGCTGGATTGAAGGGCCTGCAATTAGTACATTTCCAGTTCCATCCTTGTTTGCATAGGGGCAGACCCAGGTTTCAATTCTTACAACATCTCACCAAGAAAACCCTAACTACTGACCATTTTGGAAACACCTACGAAGAAGATGAAGTCTCACCCAAGGTAGAGGCAGGGGTGGTTGCAGGACTTAGATGTCTGCAACCTTAGCTGGGACATAGATCTATTATTGTAACACCTTGACATAGCACTTAGCAGTTATAGTTCATTAATATTCAATCTTAGTTTACAACACAGTGAAACCCTAATAATAGATCAACACAATATTCACATAGATCCAATAGATTCAAGAACTAAGCATACCAACATAGATCATATCTAGCATTCATTCACATTATTAAGCACCAAGCTACCATATTAGATTATTCTAAGCATATATCAGTGCACTAAGCATTTAACCACATAAATAAGAGATCAACCATAAAGCATAAAGAAACCACAACACATGATATATGTGGTTCACCCCCACCTTGGGGATACGCCCACAAACTCTTCTTCTTTATTTCTTCTTGTCAATCTTCTACATGCACAGAGCCATGATATCTTACTCCACAGAGGACAGGATATTTGTGCACACTCTGCTAGAACCTCCTCCCTGAGTTACAACACAAATCCTCTTTTCAGTCTCTTACAATCACTTGCACTTAGCCTTGCAAATATCACATAGTATGCACAAAGCAATTACAATTATCTCTTGCACTTAGCATAGCACCAAAAACCTCTTCTCCCTCCTTCTCTTACATCGCCTAGAATTCTATTTATACATTACAAAGAGGGCCTAAACATGGGCAAACCCATGGTCAGACATCCCCATACCCGTTACATAATCCCAAAACCCAAAAATCGCTAAATAAGGGTCGGGATCTCGTGATCTCCGTTTCGACTTGTGCTCTGCCTTCGACAGCATGTCGAAGTTCCAAAAATAGGTCAAACATGACCAAGGATCCTCAAAACTTGGTCAAGGGCCAACAGGCCCCCAACACTCACCTGTGACTCATCCCGAGTCACTCTGGTCTGGGTATCTCTACTTCAAAAGCCTCGATTTTGGCTCAAGCTGCTACGACCTATTATTGCGCCAAAACCTCCTGCTCAATGAACTATTGGATAAATACTTCATTTATAAGTATCTCTAAGCATTGTTCAACTGTAGTGACGACTTGCTCCAGTTCTAATCCTCAGACTTCAATTTCTGTAAACAGTTGGAAAGCCTCATCTTGTATTGGTTGGAGCCTCTGAGTCACTTCCATGAATTTTATTTGAATGGTGTGGACCTGCTTTTGTGCAATGCGTTGTTCTTGGGATTGCTTCATCCTCTCGACTACTGACAAGGGCTTCAACTGTGCCTATACTGTTCCTGCTTGCTGATTTTCCTCCTAGAGTTGTGACTCCAGTGCCTTCAATTTAGGATTCTCAGTGAGTCACTCATAATTCTAGGCACTGCGATCACTTAGTTGTTTACATTCCATGGAGAGGGCCTTGATTCTCTCAACTGTGCTTCAAGCAATTTCTTCTCTTTGATCCCTCACATCCTTTGGAGTGTTGGTCACTGCTCGTAGCTCTAAGTCTTCTATTCTTTGTTGAAGCTATTGGATAGCTTCCGTGAGCTGCGTTACTTGATGCTCCACTCGGTCTTCTGCCTTTGGCTCTAATCCCTTCATAGAGCGAAGTGATCTGTTAACTTCTTCTTTGATTCCAAACTTCTCTGCAAGAAGCTTCTATTTTTCTTTCTTGACCTGCACCCTCTCTTCTTCAAACTTGGTTTGAAGGTCATCCTTCTCCTTTTATGTGACCCAAAGTTTCTCTACCATTTCTTCTTTGGCTTGTTTCAGGGCTGCTGTGGTTTGATTTTTCTCAGCTTGTGCTCGACGAAGGTGACCTTCGGTCACATCAACTAGTCTACAGAGTTGGGCAGGCTCATCTCCCAACTCTAGTTCTTATGATGGTGGAGGAGCACTGGATACTGCGTAGCTGGATTGAAGGGCCTTTTGTACCCCTCTGAGTTAAACCTTGATCATGTCGTACATATCCTCCTACTTGTCTTCATACTTCTGCAAGATGTCCTGTGAGGGATATGCTATGGCTGCGATGATGAAGTCGAAATCATCTACAGTGAGCACAGTCTGCATCTTGATCAAGGTGGCTCTGGATTTGTTTAGGGAAGTGGGTTTCATGGGGGAAACCTTCATTTTATTCAACGGATCAACCTCATCAACATGATCCCTAAGTGGTGGTACTTTTCCCTACTTATGTTAATCTTCTTTTCCATTGATCTCTTCTTGATCTACTTTGTCATCACCCCCTCAGCTAGGTGATACTAAAACAATTTCTACTGATGCACTGCTCAATTTTTGGACCTTTTCGGTCTTATTCTTTCTGATAGGTCTAGGAGTATCATTTGCTTCATGAGTGGTCTTCGGGATTCCAATTAGTTCAGGTTCATACATTTCTGTGGGGTCAGAAGGAATGATGAGCTTTGCAGACCAGTCCTTGGTTATATCTTCGAGGTCCTCCTCTGTGAGCTTGTAGTATGATTGAAGCTCTTCTTTATGCTCATATTCATCCATGGTGATATAGATAAAGTGATGATCTACATGAAAATTCATGAGGGGTATGAACTGGTGCATGGTGTTCAGCTTCATGTGAGGGAAAAATCCAATATCCCTCTTAATTTGGAGATAATATGTATGAAAGACCATGTTCGACTACCACTATTTTCCCATATAGCTTGAGTACCAGAGCGTGGTGAAATTCATAGCGAGTGGATCGAATGGTTCAATGTCCCAGAAGGTCGCACCTTCTGGCATCTCCCAAGTGGTAAATGAGATGAGGATCATGAGCCAACAAAAGTGGATCTCATAGCCCTGATCCTGACATTCACGATAGTCTAATTCCAGCTGGTTGACCAAGTACTTTTCTCAGTTCATTAGGAGTCCTTCTACACATTTCCCGGTGAGGTCAACAATGAATCCTCTGACCTGTGTAGGTATGTTCTTTCTCACGATTTTTCCTGCAATCAGCTGGCAGGCTACGCACACTACTCCATTCTGGATGGAAGCTACCTTATAGCCTTGCATTCCCTTTGCTACATCACCATATGTGTCTTTGATCTTCTGTGTCAATGCGTGATCTGTAGCCTTCCCTGGGTAGAAGTCTTGTAGGTCGGGTCCCTGCATGCTCAATCCGATGATCCTATGGATCAGTGTCAAATTGACTGTGATGCGTCGGTATAGCCATAGGTAGCCACCATGCTAACATGAGAGAAGGAGCTTAACACATGCGTTAACTTTTTGGTGCCTTCCAAAGTGTGGGATCTTCATTACATTCAAGAGGGTGGACTGCGCGAGGTTCATAGTCCATGGCTAGGGGATTATTTTCGAGTTCTTCCCCATCATCCTGGTCAAGTATTTGTAAGGAGTGAGCATGTTATAGTTCTTGTAGTCCCCTAGGTTGAATTCGCTAAACTTCAATGTCCTGATCTTATCCTGTTGTGTTCTAACTGCACGTATCCCCTTCGGGAGGTATGAAGTAACCCAGGTGTAATCAAAGTCTCTTGGGAAACTGTCATGACTCACCACGCCAGCCAGAGTTGGGATGTAGCCGGGTAGGATGGTCGAGATTAGCTTCACATTTGCTAAGTCATCTCGATGTTTGGTTTTCTTCTCTTCTGCAGGTCAATATGGTCTAGATCCCCGAGCAATCGACGAGGAGGCTTGCAATGCTCTCATCGAGGAAGCTTGAATACATGTGGACATTATTTTCTCAACCATCAAGTCAATCATAACTTCTTCAACGATTTTATCCGTGGCATTGATCTCATCCGACATGCATGCTTATATTGGATAACTCGGGTGGATGAATGAGTGCTCAAAGCAGTAGAATCAGTGTTGATCTTACTAAACATAGTGCAGTAAGAATGAGTTGGCTAGGATACAATTCGCAAAAGTGTTTTCAATGCAACAATCAACGCAATAAGTAGACAATGATGTAACAGGTCTTTCCAATGGACAAGAGGCCTTCATCAATGCAGTTATGTCCGTTGTGGCTCGGTCCCAATAGTCTGACGACGAGCTTTCTAGCCATAATTTTTTTTCTAACCGTTCGAGGCATCAGGATAACGGTTATATTTCTTTCAATGACTATATTTCTTCGCCATGTTGCGTTGTTTTGATATCTCGGTGAAATTGCAATTTTTCAAGCCTTCCTTCTACAAAGTCCCCTCTAGAATCTTCTGTAACCTTTCTATCTTTTCTCTCTTCTTACTGAGATTCTTAGCCTTCTTCCCTGTAGTCTTCATCTCGGTTATCCTCTTTACATTATGATTCTTATCTCCTTTTGGCATAGTAACTTCATGTTGTTGAGATTATTTCATGGGTACAGAGAGTAATACGTCTTTTCTACATGGGGTAGATGTTCTACTTGTCTATGAGTTTGCTTGTGTTATTTCAACTTCGACATCCAAATTTCTGGTTCTAAGTAGATTTGATCTGTTCTCCTATTCTTCAATCAAGTGTGCTATCCTCCTAGTCATGAAATATTTTAATTCTTGCTTCTTTTGCTCTAAGACTTCCTCTTCTTTCCTTCTGTCATGATCTGTTTCAATCCAAGGTTTTCCTAGTAATATAGAAAATGGGGTGCTATTCTCAATAAATTTAACAATCTCAAAATCTTCCTATGTCGAAGTTCCATGAGAACTCATAGATATCTGGGTGAGTCTTCCACATAGGGATATCATCTTTCCTCTAAATAATCCTATTCCTCCCAATGAAGGAATCATAACAGACTTTCCTAAAGTTTGTCAAGTTCTTTCTTTCATGATATTTACTTGTGTTTCTTCATCTAGAACATAGTCAATGTCGAAGTCTCATATTCTTTCTTCTATGCATTCTTTTTCTTTGAAGATCTCTGATAAGTTGATATGTTTGTGATCATTTAGGGTTTCTTTCATTTGTAGCAATACATTCTCTTATTCTTTATGGGGTTTTTCCATGGTCTCAGTTTATTGAACTTCCTCATGGTTTTCTTGTCTCATATTCATTCTATTAAGCTTAGCAATCATTCTAGGTAAATCTAAAACTTCATGATCGATAGCTTTACAACAAAGACAACTAGGTCTTCTACTAGGGCATTCCTTAGCAAGATGTCCTGATCTTATGCAACTATAAAAAAGAGTTAATCCTTTCTTTATTTGAAATGATCCCCAACCTTTCCTGTACTGCGCACTAGGATCATAATAGCTAGCCTGCAAAAAATTCTTTCTAGGATCCTACATCCATTTGTTAGTCCAAACAATCTTTCTATGCATAGGAATAACATATCTTTCACTATTTTTGTCAAATCTACTCATATCAAACCTTCTTTCATATAGTTGTGCCCTACTTTTCAAGCTAGGACAAAATTTATCAAACATACATAGATTCATACTTTTGAAAAAAAAAATTCCACTTATCTTACCTTTTCAATAAAAACATTTCACTGTTCTTACCTTTATTAGAGCACAAAGCTTTCAGGTCTTACCTCTTTTCTTCAGATCTGAATTTTCTTCTTGGCACAAATCGTCATAGGTCAAATAGACTACTGTTCACTAAAGAAACATATCTAGGAACAGAGGTTTCGTTTCTTCAGTTCCTAAGAATCACAATTTCGGTCCCGGTAAAAGAACCATTTGTTGGCACAGGGGAAGACCCAGGGTTCAACGCTTACAACAACACACCAAAAAAACTCTAACTATCCACCCTTTTGACAACACCTGCAAAGAATATGAAGTCTCACCCAAGGTAGAGGCAGGAGTCGTTGGAGGACTCAGATGTCTGCAACCTTAGTTGGGACACAAGTCTATGATTGTAACACCTTAACAAATAACTTAGCAATTATAGTTCATTAATATCTAGTCTTAGTTTACAACACAACTAAACCCTAATAATAGATTAGCGCAGTATTCACACATATCCAATAGATTCAATCACTAAGCATACCAACATAGATTAGATCTAGAATTCATTCACATTATTCAACACCAAGCTACAATATTAGATTCTTCTAAGCATATATCAGTGCACTAAGCATTTTACCACATAAACGAGAGATCAACTATAAATCACAAAGCAACCACAACACAGGATATACGTGATTCACCCCCACCCTGGGGCTACATCCACCAACTCTTCTTATTTATTTCTTCCTGTCAATCTTATACATGCACAGAGCCATGATATCTTACTCCGCAGAGGACATGAGATCTGCGTGCACTCCGCTAGAACCTCCTCCTTGAGTTACAACACAAAGCCTCTTCGCAGTCTCTTACAATCACTTGCAATTAGCCTTGTAAATCTCACACAGTATGCACAAAGCAATTACAATTACCACTTGCAGTTAGCATAGCACCAAAAACCTCTTCTCCCTCCTTCTCTTACATCACCTAGACTTTTATTTATACATTACAAAGAGAGCCTAAACATGGTTAAACCCATGGGCTGACATCCCCATACCCGTTACATAAGCCCAAAACCCAAAAATCCCTAAAAAGGGGCCAAGATCCTGCGATCTCCATTTCAACTTGTGCTCCGCCTTCGACATTTTGTCGAAGTCCCAAAAATAGTTCAAACATGACCAAGGATCCTCAAAACTTGTTCAAGGGCCAACAATCGTCAATCTCAACAAGAACGTTGAAGAGACAGAAACATCCACATTAGTTGTAGATAATGAAGAGAAGCACTCTACGTTTCTAGAAAAAAAGAATGAAGAAAATAGAAAGAGTTATGCAAAAGTACTCAAAGGAAGGAATCACGGTCAACCATAATATAAGAAAACTAATAAATATACATCTTCAAGAAGACCATCCATGTTCAATCCACAAACAAGTTTCAATCATGATCATGATCGTTCAAGGAAGAAATTCAGAAGGACTACACCACAAAAAAGATCATTCACTCTGAGGTATGCAAATTTATTTTATGGTCATTATTTTTATTGTACTAACTTTGGACATAAGGTTGTATATTGCAGGGATTATAAAATAAATTTTCAAGCAAGAAATGCCTATGTGGCCCCACGTAACATTGAATGTTACAAATGTCATAACTATGGACACATAGCTCGTGATTGTAGAAGCATGATCGATACTTCTATGAAAGAGAACACTGCTATCAGATATAAGAAAGTATCGATAAGAAAATAGGAAGAACGGGTGAATAAAGACTAGGTCCCAGAGATCGCAAGATTGGAAATAAAACGAGATGAAGAAAAATCTACAGAGAAAAAGAAGGATGTCAAATATAGAAAGGTTTGGAAAATAAATGAAAGAAACGAAGGACAAGTGAATAAGGAACAGATTCAAGAGATTGTACTTTCAGGTATTGTAGTGAAAGATGAATCCATAGACAGAAATAAATAAGTGAGAGATCAGAGAGATGATGAATCTACCAATGAAGATGATGATGAATACACATTAGAGCATGAATTGTTCTGAGCCATATGGCTTAGAGACTCTTAGGTAATATGAGTATTATACAGGGGGATTCTATGCAATAGTTGTGAGAGACCAAAGAACCATCCTTCGAGCAACTTGCATATTTTGAGAAGACATATCCAGAGCAATCAGTTAGCAGAAGTACAATTTGATATATTAATCAAGACTTCATGATAGTATAGTGATAAATGGGTCAGCATTATGGACAGTTGCGCAAGTAGAGTCTTGGACCACATGGAAAGAGATGGATTTATAAGAAAACTTAGCAGGTTTGGACAAATATATGAAATTGGACGAGAGTATGGATTCATAGAGTGGTTCAGAGAAAAAGGAACATTATCATAATGGATGATAATTACATAGGAAATGGATCGAACAATGATAATGGATTCCAAATTGACAGATATTTTTTGGACACATGCAGTGGATACAACAGTTCACATTCAAAATAGAGTAATGCTCAGAAACAACAATGAAAAAACTCCCTACGAACTATGGAAAGGAAGCGTAGACAACAACCTCTACATTAAGATATGTCAAAGAAACCAAGCAATTTTTGTTTCTCAAACTAAGTATATCAGAGAAATGCTAACTAGGTTCAGAATGGAATATTGCAAACTAGTTACCACTCCTATGCAAACCAGTTGCAAGTTGAGAAAAAATAATGATTCAAAGTCTATATAACATAGGCAATACAGGTCAATGATTGGTAGCTTACTATATGTGACATCATCCAGACTAGATGTAATGTAGGTAGTTGGACAAGTGACACGATTTCAAGTAGCACCAAAGGATTCACATGTATTAGCAGTGAAGAGGATTTTCAAATATCTCAAAGGAACAAAATATTTTGGATTATGGTATCCAAACGGAAATGATCTATCACTTATTGCCTACACAGATGTAGATTGGGCAAGTTGCATTGATGATCGATGAATCACCAGTGGAGCAACGCTCTACTTGGGTGAGTGTTTAGTATCATGGTTAAGCAAGAAGCAATCATCAATATCCTTATCTATAGCCGAGGTAGAGTATATTGAAGTAACAACATGTTGTACACATGTTCTATGGATGAAACAAACTCTAACAAATATATAGGTTGAGTATGATGAGCCTTGTTGGTGTATAAATATGTTCAATATATATCTTACACTCATTTAAATGTCAATCCAAGATTCATAATCAAAAGAGTTGTTACACTATATGTGCCGAGAACAGGTAACCTACCTAAGTCTGTTGCATATAGGAAATAATTTATAACATAAAAACACTTTGTTTCTAAGATTTCTAAATACTTCAAATGTCTTTGAACTTAGAAGAGAAAACTATAAATAAACAACCAATTAAAGAGATGTTATCCTAAAGAAACAAGTCTGTTCATTTCAGGCTCATGAATTAAAGGGATGAACTCAAGAAGCTTGTCTCCTATAGAAATCAAAATAGTAAATAGAAATCAAATCCAATCACTCTTGAAATAAAAACCAACTCCAACTTCATGTGATTCAAAAAAAACCGCACAAGGAATATTTAGTATAACTAAGAGACTTCATTACAGAGCATGAAGATGAGGTATAAAGTCCTCTGGTTCCTTGATATACTAAATCTACTGCAATCATAAACTCAAGATATCAGTTCCATGCTTCAAATAATTAAATGGCCATCTTCAACATTTGAGAATGAAATATCTATTCAATCTAGCACTTGATTATTCACAACAATCCAAAACGATTAACTGAATGTTGAACTCTGAAAATAAATTAAGGATCGATAATGCACACACTGCTGTAAAATATCCACACAAACACATAGAACGTATACAAGGAGGTTTACCTTAGTTGGGGTGGTGGGCCCTTGCCGAACCAACAAGGAACCTCTTAAGAAAGTAACAGACTAAAGATTTTCACTCACATTCAAGAATTGACATAAAAGATCTTTTGCATTAATTCAACTGGTAAATTGGATCAACAGTCTTTTACTTCATACATAAAAACAATAGGTATCTTCTGGTTCTAATAGCATACTTCATTACATTCCATATTCTCCACTCCCTATACAACATTGCTTATATAAGGTAAGCTAAATACAATCAATATCTATAGATAAGAATTAAACAGTTTGAGAGATTTTACAATTGATATTTACATCGAATTTCTAGGAATTGATTCCATCCTCATGACACGAAGTGTATGAGCGATGGAGTCTCTCGTATTCTGGAAAAATGATTTGGGGAGCTTCTATTCAACTACCTTCTCGAAACCTTCACCACCCTACTAGTCCAACTGGCACATTTTGGAAATAGAGGTTTTGGTACCGGAATACACATAGTCGGGAGTCTGGTACCAGAATGGACGTAGAGAAAACAGTACCGGAATGAATACAGAACATAGTATCGGATCAAAACTGCCTTGGGTACTAGAATAGCTTTGATGCCGGATTGCACGATGTCTGGTAGTACCGGAATAGCGCAAGTACTGGATAAGATTCTCATGAGTCAAACTCTTACGACTATACGAAATAGAACACTTTAATTGAATTAATTCAAGAAAGTTAAACAAAACATGATTTAAATCATCAATTACCTTTTGTGATCATGAATACGATCATTAGGTATGTGTGTGGGAGGAAAATAGTCAAGTATAGGATCATAGCATAGGAAAAAAGGCTTAGATACAAGTTAATATAGGGCATTATATATGTCAAAAGAGGGACTCAACAAGCCCATTCCAATCTATTGTGATAATACAAGCGCCATTAGTATCTCAAATAATCCAGTGATGCACTCCAAGATGAAGCACATTCCAATCAAGTATCACTTTCTATGGGATTATTTACTAGATAGGTAGAGGGAGTATAAGTTTGATATAGTAAGAGACATCATGACCTTGCACTCTTAATATTTTTGGGGATAGGGACATCTTATCTTACGGAAATTTGGTCGATGATTTTTTTCAAAGGTTCGTGAAAGAAAGCGTATGTCATGATTTGAGAGAAACCAGATGTTTTTAAATGCATATTTAGTATAATTCATTTAAATAAAACGAAAACAAATGTTGAATCTGTATGTCCTTGTACTAATAATTGAACAACAACTTGGAAATATGATGAGATTTACCAGTCACATCCTTACCAGTACCGGATCATCTAAGTACCGGATCACCTGTGTGCAGCGTTGGAACTAGTACGTGATCACCTGTGTATAGAGCTCGTAATTAGTACTAGAATATCACAGTGTCCCTTCTTTAATATCGGATAAGATCAGGTACCGGATAAGAATAACGAGACGATTTGGTGCAGGGGTGGCCCTTAGTGCCGAATGAACATAGAGGTGATCATTGGTGGCGGATAAGCACAAAGATGAACATTGTTTTCTGGTTCTTGAAAGATCTTTGACATAGATTCTAGTGGCAGTGACTTGTAGAAATAGTTGGTGTTCTGTGATCAGATTCGATTGAAAATCCATGTAGTTACCAAAATTTTGTAGAGGAATAATGCAAGAGAGCTCTGTAACAGGAGGGTATTATGAAATGACAAGTTACTGAGATGACAAAACCCCTTTTCTTTTGCAACTAAGGTGATCACAGCTTCTGCTAGCATTTCCTCTTTTATTACAAACATAACAATAATAATCCGAACTACTACTTTTCTATGGATTTTTGTCGAGCCCAAATTAGTTAATGCTCACCAATATTTTGAATTTTACTGAGTCTGAAAAAAATAAAGGAAACTCTCTATACTGTCCTGTGGATTTTTATCGAGCCCGGGCCAGTTCCTGCTCGTCGATGTTTTCAATTTTAAAGAGTCTGAAAAGCTTAAAGGAAACTCTTTATACTGCCCCGTGGATTTTTATCGAGCCTGGGCCAGTTCCTGCTCACCAGTGTTTTCAATTTTAAGGAGTCTAAAAAACTTAAAAAAGACTCCATCTAGTATATGCCCTCCTTATTTGTTTGTCTAGATGGAAACACAACCAACTTTTGTTTTGTTTTTGTTAGTTATATTAGAAAAATAAAAGAGAGATTTTATCTAATGACACACCTATGTACAAAAGATGAATTTACAAAATTGAACTTACTGTGGTAGGTTAGCAAGAGGGGAAACCCTCTTACTTACCAGTTGCATTTCAGAACTCTGAAGAACATTTTTAACGAAATCCTCTTTTGACAGAGAGAACATAAGTTAATGCAGCCTCATACCCGTTGCAAGCAAACCGTTGCTAAGTGTCCTTACTTAGTCCGTCATGCCACGCACCGAGAATAATTTTTTCTAATCGAGAATTTGACCCTGAAACCTGAGATTAATTCACCCTGTGATCATTGCCTTGTTCCCATATCATTCACTATAGTCTCTGAATTCATTTTACACCTGAGCTAGTTGACCCAAGCTTGTATGTCGGACAAGCTCAACGCTGCTGAGAAAGTAGTTGAAGAAGTTTTGATTGACTTAATGACTAAGAGAGTCATGTCAGAGCGAGGATTATCTACAGGAGTCCAAGCATCGTCAAAGAGAGGACCCCAAGCCTCCCCTTCCACTGCTCGCGCTGGTCCATCCTGAACGAATGATGAGAAATAGACCAAGCACAGGGATGACATCGCAAATGCCAAGCTTATCCCACACATTCTACCTACTTACTTGCCACCTCTAAGTGGTGCCATCAACCATGACAGTGTACCTCATGAATTTGAGTAAACTTTGATCACCGCGTACCTTCCGAAAGGGGTGCACGTAGTTCATGCTGACTAGGATAAGATCATAGCGCTGAATTTTAGTGATTTTAACCTTGGAGATCGTAAGGTTTACAACATGTTAGCCATGCATAAGTAATTAACCAAGACCAAAGGACATAATTCTAATATTGTCCCGC
The DNA here is from genome assembly GCA_009831015.1 of Picea engelmannii. Classification (NCBI taxonomy): domain Eukaryota; kingdom Viridiplantae; phylum Streptophyta; class Pinopsida; order Pinales; family Pinaceae; genus Picea; species Picea engelmannii. Next base: position 545,249 of record ML784945.1, read on the forward strand.
AGTCATGGACCCAAAACCTCGCGCAATCCACACTGCTTAATGTAATGAATATCTCGCACTTTGGCAGACACTAGGAAGTCAATGCGTGCGTGAAGTTGTTGTTGTCATGCTATCACAGATGATACTTATAGTTGGACTACCACATCACTGTGGATCCGACATTGATCAATCAAATCACATGCCTTAGTATGCAAGGCCCTGACCCACAAGAGTTTTACCCTGGAAAGACCTCAGACCGAGCACTAGCGCATAGGATAAAAGAAACTTATGGCGATGTTGAGAAAGGCACACGAGGCTACAAGGTAGCCTCTATCCAAAGTGGCGCAGTGCGCCTTGCCTATCAGCTGATTGCGGGCAAGCTAGTTCACAAGAAAAGACCAACACAAGTGACTGGATTCGTATTCAACCTCGCAGGGAAGTGCGTTGAGGGACTACAGATGAATTGGGTGCAGTACCTTGTAAACCAACCAGAGCTTGATTATAGAGAAGCGCAATACCAAGGGTATGAGTTCCACTTTAGTTGGTTTCTCATACTAATCACTTTCATCACCTAGGAGATACTAGAAGGTGCTACTTTTATGGAGATCGAACCCTTCGAACCACTGGCCATGAAGTTCTGTATGTTGTGGTAATTCAATGATATGAACAAGCAGTGGTAGTCCAATGTCATCTTACATGCTTATTACAACCAATTGAAGAATGCAATCCAGTCTACACCGCGCCTCACCTGAAACACACTTCATAGATTTAGACCTTTGATAAAATTCAGCACGGACCACCACTTCACCTATATCACAGTGCGCACTGATGAGCACAAACAACATATCCATTCATACTACAAGTTGACCAAATAAGACTTGGAGCAGATTACCAAGGAATGGTTAGTGGACCTCCGTGTTGCAGTGAACCCCACAAAAATGTTTGACATGGAAAGCCATGAAGGTATGTTGTATACACCTGGACCAAGCAAGACCAAGAAGGATGATGAAGTTCAAGATATCCATAGCACATCCATGAAGACTACTTCGATCTCACCTGCGCAGGGAGGTGATGGTGAAGAACTAGGTGGCATAGAGGTTGAGAAAAACGAAGGTGAGGTTACTCCACCTAGAGAGGAGGAGGATCCCACTGAAAAAAGGAATATTACCCCACCAAATCCCTCATCCCAAAAGAAAAATAAGGCCACCCGTACTACGTTTAAAACTATTCTCACACTGGATAACTTCGACTTCTTAATCGCTACGCTGATTGATGCTTCAATAGAGATCGCAGAAAAACAAGAAGTGAAGCAGGAGGAGGTATTTAGCCGAATCAAGAGCGAACTTCAATAAGTGTAGCAGGCACTCCAATCCATCCGAGTAGTTTCTACTGCACCCTTGACAATTGGAACAACAGGAACAGGCGATGAGCCCACCCAATTACACCAGCTCACCGAGAAAGTCAAAGCTCACCTTCGACCAGCTCAAAAAGACACAGCGTAAGCCACCTAGGCTTTGAAACAAGTACAGAGCACACTTGTAGAACAATAGAGTAAGGAAGAATGAGAAAATATTTCCCTGCAAGCGAAGTGGGATGAAGAAAAATCTCAGTTATAGTAGAGAAAAGACCAATTGCTAGCAGAGAAACTTGAAGTACAAGAAAGGGTTCACAAAGCACTTGGCTATGTGATGGTCATAGAAGTAAAGGTTGAAGAACATTTCCCACAGTAGGTGGCACAAATTAAAGAAGTAATCCACCAACTTCAGCAACGCATCACTGATATGGAACTTTGTACCGTGCTCGAGACTCCTCAAGAAATAAGGGATCTAAGGGAGGCAACTTCCTCTAGCGCAGTTGGCCGATTAAAAACCTTTTCCTTGAAATGCAAGTAGCTGAGAACTAGAAGCACCCATACTTATGAGAACCTCACAAAGAATCTAGAGTTGCAGGCATTGGAGGCACAACTCCAAGAAGGAAAGAAGCACACAGATACACTACAGTTGCAGCTGAAGGCCTTGACCCCAGTCGAAAGAATGAAGAGGTTTGTAGAACAACGCACCACCCAACAACAGGTACACACAATGCAAAGTAAAGTGATGGAAGTCTCCCAACGACTTCAACCAATCCAAGAAAATGCATGCCAACTGTTCACTGAAGTTGAAATCCAGGGAACCAAGCTTGAACAGGTTGCCATCACTGTTGAACAACGCGTGGAAGGGACAATAAACGACGCAGTGATCTAGGAGTTCACTGAGCAAGAGGTTGTCGCACTGCAGCAGGTCGAAGTAGTTCGAGCCAAGCTTGAGGCATTTGAGGCATATTTGATCAGACCAGAGTGACTCGGGATGACTCACAGGTGAGTGTTGGGGGCCTGTTGGCCCTTGACCATGTTTTGAGGAACACTTGGTCATATTTGACCATTTTTGGACTTTGACAACTTGTCAAATATGGAGTGCAACGTGAAGCAAAGATCATGGAAGCTAGACCCCTTTCTTGGGTCCTTTTTGGGTTTTTGGGGATAATGTAATGGGTATGGGATGTCAGCCCATGGGTTTACCCATGTTTAGGCCTATTTTGTAAAGTATAAATAAATAGCTAGGAAATGTAAGAGAGGAGAAGATAAGCTAAGAACTAGTAAAGGCTTTGTGTATATTGTGTGACCGACTTGGAGATCTAAGTGCAAGTGTTGTAAGTGCTGAGTGCATGGATTGTAAGAAGGCTCTGCACTAGATCTACTCGAGGAAGGAGGATCTGGTGAGGTGCGCACAAATCTCCTATCCTATGTGGAGTACAAGTGTGAGATCTGTGTTTTAACCCGATTGACCAAAGCTAATAAAGAAGAAGAAGACTTTGTGGACATAGCCCCAGGGTGGGGGTGAACCATGGTAACTCTCTGTGTTGTGCTCGGTGATTCAACCTAATGTGTTGATCTCTTTCCATGTGTTGTTCTTTGATATGATTATGCCATGTGCTTTGCTATGATATACTTAGATAGATCCACTTTGCTTTGTTCTTCTTATATGTGTGGGTGTAGATTTGACATATATGAAAGTGTTGAGTGCTAGACCTATTTTTCTGTTGCTAAGTGCTAACTTAACCTAGATCTAAGTGAATGATGCGGTGCTCTATGCCATCTGCGGAGTGCCATGAGAGTTAAATACTGATGAATGAACTAGGATAAAGTTCTTGCTAAGAGTAAGAATCATAGATCTGTGTCCTAGATAAGGGTGCAGACACCTGAGTCTTGCAACCACCCCTACCTCTACCTTGGGTGAGACTTCATCTTCTTCGCAGGTGGTGCCAAAAGGGTCGGTAGTTAGGGTTTTGTTGGTGCACTGTTGAAGCGTTGAACCCTGGGTTTGCCCATGTTCCAACAAAGTTGATTACAGGTTGTTTGGTATAGGTTAGTGCATGGTTGATGCACTTTTATATGGTACATGTTGATTACAAGTTGAGGTACAGGTTGATGCATGGTTCGGTTTATTGGTACAGGTTGTTTGGTGTAGGTTGATTGGTACAGGTTTACAACATTATATCTCACAGTCATATTGGTTCCATCATTCTACTTATACGTCAGGGCGGTTAGATGGGGAAAGGATAGGTGGTTGTAGCCACCTTCCAGTTGTATTTGGAGAACATAGGGGGTTGTAGCCTACTTCTGGTTGTAGCCAGAGAATTGGGGAGTTGGAGCTTACCTCAGGTTGTAGCTTGAGAAACTAGGGGGTTGGAGCCTCCTTCCAGTTGCAGCTAGAAAACAAAGGAATTTGGTGCTTCCAATGAATGTAATTCTTAAATACATATAAGAAGAGATAAGAGAGAATATAATTCTTAAAAAACATGAGGAAGAATTTAGTAAAGAAGAGAGAAGACTGGAAGAAGAAATAATTACATTGAAAATCCAACTTGAAGAAACAAAGAGAACATAAGAGGTCATGAAGTCTTAGATAATGAATAAAGAAGAAGAGATTGAGAATCTTGAAGAATAATTTGTCACAATAAGAGTAAAAATCATTGTTAGCATAGGGGTAGACCTAGGTTTCAACGCTTACAACAACACACCAAAAAAACCCTAACTACCGACCCTTTTGGGAACACCTACGAAGAAGATGAAGTCTCACCCAAGGTAGAGGCAGGGGTGGCTATAGGACTCAGATGTCTGCACCATTAGCTGGGACACAATCTATGATTCTAACACATTAACAGAGCACTTAGTAGTTATAGTTCATTAATATTCAGTCTTAGTTTACAACACAGCTAAACCCTAATAATGGATTAGCATAGTATTCACACAGATCCAATAGATTCAAGCACTAAGAATACCAAAATAGATCATATCTAGCATTCATTCACATTATTCAACACCAATCAACCATATTAAATTCTTCTAAGAATATATAAGTGCACTAAACATTTACCCACATAAACAAGAGATCAACTATAAATCACAAAGCAACCACAACAAAGGATATGCGTGGTTCACCCCCACCCCAGGGCTACGTCCACCAACTCTTCTTCTTTATTTATTCCTGTCAATATTCTACATGCATAGAGCCATGATATATTACTCCGTAGAAAACAAGATATCTGTGGGCACTCCGTGAGATCCTCCTCCCTGAGTTAGAACACAAAGCCTCTTCACAGTCTCTTACAATCACTTTCACTTAGCCTTGCAAATCTCACACAGTATGCACAAAGAAATTAGAATTATCTCTTGCACTTAGCATAACACTAAAAACCTCTTTTCCCTTCTTCTCTTACATCACCTAGACTTCTATTTATACATTAAAAAGAGGGCCTAAACATGGGTAAACGCATGGGTCAACATCCCCATACTCATTACATAAGCCCAAAACCCAAAAATCCCTAAATAGGGGTCGAGATCCTGAGATCTTCGTTTTGACTTGCGCTCCGCCTTTGAAATCATGTCGAAGTCCCAAAAATAGGTCAAACATAAACAAGGATCCTCAAAACTTGGTTGAGGGCCAATAGGCCCCCAACACTCACCTATGAATCTTCCTAAGTCACTTTGGTCTAGGTAGCTCTACCTCAAAAGCCTCAAGTTTGTCTCAAACTGCTTCGACTTGTTGCTGCGCCATGACCTCCTGCTCGACAAACTCTTGGATAACTTCTTCATTGATAGGTCCCTCTAAGCATTGTTCAGCTACAATAATGACTTGCTCCAGTTCTTCTCCTCGACCTTCAATTTCTGCGAACAGTTGGCAAGCCTCATCCTGTATTGGTTGGAGCCTCTGAGTCACTTCCATGACTTTTCTTTGAATGCTGTGGACCTGTTGTTGAGTAGTGCATTGTTGTTGGGATCACTTCATCCTCTCGACTGCTGATAGGGGCTTCAACTACACCTGTACTATTCCTTCTTGCTTCTTTTCCTCCTGGAGTTGTGACTCCAGTGCCTTCAATTCAAGATTCTCAGTGAGTCACTCATAAGTTTGGGCACTGCAATCACTTAGTTGTTCATATTCCATGGCGAGGGCCTTGATTATTTGAATTGCACTTCGAGCAGTTGCTTCTCTTTGATCCTTCACATCTTGCAGAGTGTTGGGCACTGTTCATAGCTCTAATTCTGCTATTCTTTGTTGAAGCTACTGAATAACTTCCACGAGATGTGCTACTTGATGCTCCACTCGGTCTTTTTCCTTTGGCTCTAAGCCTTTCATATAGAGAAGTGCTCTGTCGACTGCTTCTTTGATTCCAAGCTACTCTATGAGCAATTGCTCTTTTGCTTGCTTGACCTACACCCTCTCTTCTTCAAACTTGGTTTGAAGGTCATCCTTCTCCTTTTTTGTGACCCGATGTTTCTCTACAATTTATTATTGGGCTTGTTCCAGGGTTGCTGTGGCCTGGTCTTTCTCAACTTGTGCTCGACAAAGTTGAGCTTCGGTCACATCAGCTAGTCTACGGAGTTGGGTAGGCTCATCTCCCAACTTTGGTTCTTGTGATGGCGAGAGCGCAGTGGATACTACGTAGTTGGATTAAAGGGCCTACAATTAGTACATTTCTAGTTCCATCCTTGTTCGCACAGGGGCATACCCAGGGTTCAATGCTTACAACATCTCACCAAGAAAACCCTCACTACCGACCCTTTTGGAAACACCTATGAAGAAGATGAAGTCTCACCCAAGGTAGAGGCAGGGGTGGTTGCAGGACTCAAATGTCTACAACCTTAGCTGGGACACAGATCTATTATTGTAACACCTTAAAAAATCACTTAATAGTTATAGTTCATTAATATTCAATCTTAGTTTACAACACAACTAAAGCCTAATAATAGATCAACACAATATTCACATAGATCCAATAGATTCAAGAACTAAGCATACCAACATTGATCATATCTAGCATTCATTCACATTATTAAGCACCAAGCTACCATATTAGATTATTCTAAGCATATATCAGTGCACTAAGTATTTACCCACATAAACAAGAGATCAACCATAAAGCACAAAGAAACCACAACACAGGATATACGTGGTTCGCCCCTACCCTGGGGATACATCCATCAACTCTTCTTCTTTATGTATTCCTGTCAATCTTCTACATGCAGAGAGCCATGATATCTTACTCCGCAGAGGACAGGAGATCTGTACGCACTCCACTAGAACCTCCTCCCTGAGTTACAACACAAATCCTCTTCGCAGTCTCTTACAATCACTTGCACTTAGCCTTGCAAATATCACACAATATGCACAAAGAAATTACAATTATCTCTTGCACTTAGCATAGCACCCAAAACCTCTTCTCCCTCCTTCTCTTACATCGCCTAGACTTCTATTTATACATTACAAAGAGGGCCTAAACATGGGTAAACTCATTGTCCGACATCCCCATACCCGTTACATAAGCCCAAAACCCAAAAAATGCTAAACAAGGGCCAAGATTTCGTGATCTCTGTTTCGACTTGTGCTCGGCCTAGAAACTTGGTCAAACATGACCAAGGATCCTCAAAAATTGGTCAAGGGCCAACAGGCCCCCAAAACTCAAATGTGACTCATCTCGAGTCACTCTGGTTTGGGTAGCTCTGCTTGAAAAGCCTCGATTTTGGCTCGAGCTTCTTTGACCTATTGCTGCACCACAACCTCCTTCTCGACGAACTATTGGATAACTTCTTCGTTGATAGGTCTCTCTAAGTGGTGTTCAGCTCTAGTGATCACTTGCTCTAGTTATGATCCTCAGCCTTAAATTTCTGCAAATAGTTCGAAAGCCTCATCTTGTATTGGTTGGATCCTCTGAGTCACTTCCATGACTTTTCTCTTAATGGTGTGGACCTACTTTTGAGCAGTGCGTTGTTCTTGGGATCACTTCATCCTCTCGATTGTTGATAGGAGCTTCAACTGCGCATGTACTGTTCCTTCTTGCTGATTTTCCTCCTAGAGTTGTGACTCCAGTGCCTTTAATTTAGGATTCTCAGTGACTCACTCATAAGTCTAGGCACTGCGATCACTTAGTTGTTTACATTCCATGGAGAGGTAATTGATTCTCTCAACTTCGCTTCAAACAATTTCTTCTCTTTGATCCCTCACATCCTCTAGTGTGTTGGGCACTGCTCATAGCTCTAAGTCTGTTATTCTTTGTTGAAGCTGTTGGATAGCTTCCACGAGCTACATTACTTGATGCTCCACTCAGTCTTATGCCTTTGGCTCTAATCCCTTCATAGAGTGAAGTGCTCTGTTGACTGCTTCTTTGATTCCAAGCTACTCTACAATAAACTGCTCTTTTTATTTCTTAACCTGCATCCTCTCTTCTTCAAACTTGGTTTGAAGGTCATCGTTTTCCTTTTGTGTGATCCAAAGTTTCTCTACCATCTCTTCTTGGGATTGTTTCAGGGCCACTGTGGTCCGGTCTTTCTCAGCTTGTGCTCGACGAAGGTGACTTTTGGTCACATCATCTAGTCTACGGAGTTGGGCAGGCTCATATCCCAACTTTGGTTCATAAGATGGCGAGGGAGCAGTCCCAAAAATAGGTCAAACATGACCAAGGATCCTCAAAACTTTGTCAAGGGCCAACAGGCCCCCAATACTCAAATGTGACTCATCCTGAGTCACTCTGGTCTGGATATCTCTTCTTCAAAAGCCTCGATTTTGGCTTGAGCTACTTCGACCTATTGTTGTGCCACAACCTCCTGCTCGACGAACTATTGGATAACTGCTTCGTTGACAGGTCTCTCTAAGCATTGTTCAGCTCTAGTGATGACTTACTACAGTTTTGATCCCCGACCTTCAATTTCTGCAAACAGTTCGAAAGCCTCGTCTTGTATTGGTTGGATCCTCTGAGTCACTTCCGTGACTTTTCTCTGAATGGTGTGGAATTGCTTTTGAGTAGTGCGTTGTTCTTGGGATCACTTCATCCTCTCAACTGTTGACAGGGGCTTCAACTGCGCCTGTACTGTTCCTGCTTTCTGATTTTCCTCCTAGAGTTGTGACTCTAGTGCCTTCAATTTAGGATTCTCAGTGAGTCACTCATAAGTCTAGGCACTACGATCACTTAGTTGTTTACATTCCATGGAGAGGGCCTTGATTCTCTCAACTGCGCTTCGAGCAGTTTCTTCTCTTTGATCCCTCACATCCTCTGGAGTGTTGTGCACTGCTCGTAGCTCTAAGTCTGCTATTCTTTGTTGAAGCTGTGGGGTAGCTTCCACGAGCTACATTACTTGATGCTCCACTCGGTCTTTTACCTTTGGCTCTAATCCATTCATAGAGCGAAGTGCTCTGTCGACTACTTCTTTGAATTCAAGATGCTCTGCAAGAAACTGCTCTTTTTCTTTCTTGACCTGCACCCTCTCTTCTTCAAACTTGGTTTGAAGGTCATCCTTCTCCTTTTGTGTGACCCAAATTTTCTCTACCATTTCTTCTTAGGCTTGTTTTAGGGCTGTTGTGGTCTGGTCTTTCTCATCTTGTGCTTGATGAAGGTGACCTTCGGTCACATCAGCTAGTCTGCGGATTTGGGTAGGCTCATCTCCCAACTCTGGTTCTTAATATGGAGGGGGAGCAGTCCAAAAAATAGGTCAAACATGACCAAGGATCCTCAAAACTTGGTCAAGGGCCAACAAGCCCCCAACACTTAAATGTGACTCATCCCGAGTCACTCTGGTCTGGGTAGCTCTACTTCAAAATCCTCGATTTTGGCTCGAGCTGCTTCGACCTATTGTTGTGCCACAACCTCCTGCTCAATGAACTATTGGATAACTTCTTCGTTGACAGGTCTCTTTAAGCGTTGTTCAGCTCTAGTGATGACTTGCTCCAGTTTTGATCCTTAGACTTCAATTTCTGCAAACAACTGGAAAGCCTCGTCTTGTATTGGTTGGAGCCTTTGAGTCAATTCCATGACTTTTATCTGAATGGTGTGGACCTGCTTTTGTACAGTGTGTTGTTCTTGGGATCGCTTCATCCTCTCGACTGTTGACAGGGGCTTCAACTGCGCCTGTACTATTCCTGCTTGTTGATTTTCCTCCTAGAGTTGTGACTCCAGTGCCTTCAATTTAGGATTCTCAGTGAGTCACTCATAATTCTAGGAACTGCGATCACTTAGTTGTTTACATTCCATGGAGAGGACCTTGATTCTCTCAACTGCGCTTCAAGCAATTTCTTCTCTTTGATCCCTCACATCCTTTGGAGTGTTGGGCACTACTCATAGCTCTAAGTCTACTATTCTTTTCTGAAGCTGTTGGATAGCTTCCGTGAGCTGCGTTACTTGATGCTCCACTCGGTCTTCTACCTTTGGCTCTAATCCCTTCATAGAGAGAAGTTCTCTGTCGACTGCTTCTTTGATATCAAGCTGCTCTGCAAGAAGCTGCTCTTTTTCTTTCTTGACCTGCACCCTCTCTTCTTCAAACTTGGTTTGAAGGTCATCCTTCTCCTTTTGTGTGACCCGAAGTTTCTCTACCATTTCTTCTTTGGCTTGTTTCAGGGCCACTATGGTTTGATGTTTCTCAACTTGTGCTCGACGAAGGTGACCTTCAGTCACATCAACTAGTCTATGGAGTTGGGCAGGCTCATCTCCCAACTCTGGTTCTTATGATGGCGGGGGAGCAGTGGATACTGCGTAGCTGGATTGAAGGGCCTTCTGTACCCCTCTGAGTTAAACCTTGATCATGTCATACATCTCCTTCTTCTTGGATTCAGATTTCTGCAAGATGTCCTATGAGGCATCTGCTATGGCTGCGATGATGAAGTCAAAGTCATCTACAGTGAGCACAATCTGCATCTTGATCAAGGTGGCTCTAGATTTGTTTAGGGAAGTGGGTTTCATGGGGGAAACCTTCATTTTCTTCAACATATCAACCTCATCAACAGGATCCCTAAGAGGTGGTACTTTTCCCTACTTATGTTGATCTTCTTTTCCATTGGTCTCTTCTTGATCTACTTTTTCATCACCCCCTCAGCTAGGTGATACTGAAACAATTTCTTCTGATGTGCTACTCAATTTTTGGACCTCTTCGGTCTTATTCTTTCTGATAGGTACAGGAGTATCCTTTGCTTCATGAGTGGTCTTCGGGATTCCAATTAGTTCAGGTTCATACATTTCTGTGGGGTCAGAAGGGATGATGAGATTTGCAGACCAGTCCTTTGTTATCTCTTTGAGGTCCTCCTCTGTGAGCTTGCAGTATGATTGAAGCTGTTCTTTATGCTCATCTTCATGCGCGGTGATATAGATGAAGTGATTATCTACGTGAAACTTCATGAGGGGTATTAACTGGTGCATGGTGTTTAGCGTCATGTGAAGGAAAACTCCAATATCCTTCTTAATTTGGAAATATTATCTATGAAAGACCATGTTCGACTGCCACTATTTTCCCATATAGCTTGAGTACCAGAGCATGGTGAATTTCATAGCGAGTGGATCGAATGGTTCAATGTCCTAGAAGGTCGCACCTTCTAGCATCTCCCAAGCAGTAAATGAGATGAGTATCATGAGCCAACAAAAGTGGAGCTCATAGCCCTGATCCTGAGATTCACGACAGTCTAATTCCAGCTGGTTGACCAAGTACTTTTCTCAGTTAATCAGGAGTCCTTCTACACATTTCCCAGTGAGGTCAACAATGAATCCTCTGACTTGTGTAGGTATGTTCTTTCTCACAAGTTTTCCTGCAATTAGCTGGCAAGCTAGGCACACTGCTCCATTCTTGATGGAAGCTACCTTGTAACCTTGCATTCCCTTTGCTACATCACCATATGTGTCTTTGATCTTCTGTGTCAATGCGTGATCTGTAGCCTTCCCTGGGTAGAAGTCCTGCAGGTCGGGTCCTTGCATGCTCAATCCGATGATCCTATGGATCAATGTTAGATCGACTGTGATGCATCAGTATAGCCATAGGTAGCCACCATGGTAACATGAGAGCAGGAGCTTAACACATGTGTTAACCTTCTGGTGCCTTCCAAAGTGTGGGATCTTCATTACATTCAATAGGGTGGACTGCGCGAGGTTCATAGTCCATGGCTGGGGGATTATTTTTGAGTTCTTCCCCTTCATCCTGGTCAAGTATTTGTAAGGAGTGAGCATGCTGTATTTCTTGCAGTCCCCTAGGTTGAATTCGTTGAACTTCAATGTCCTGATCTTATCCTACTACGTTCTAACTGCACGTATCCCCTTCGGGAGGTACGCAGTAACCAGGGTGTAATCAAAGTCTCTTGGGACACTGTCACGACTCACCACGCTGGACAGAGGTGGGATGTAGTGAGGTAGGATGGTCGAGATTAGCTACACATTTGCTAAGTCATCTCAATGCTTGGTTCTCTTCTCTTCTGCAGATCAGGATGGTCTGGATCCCCGAGTAGTTAACGAGGAGGCTTGCACTCCTCTCGTCGAGGAAGCTTGAATACATGCAGACATTACTTCCTCAACCATCAAGTCAATCATAACTTCTTCGACGATTTTCTCAGTGGCGCTGATCTCATCCGACATGCATGCTTATATTGGATAACTTGGGTGGATGAATGAGTGCTCAAAGCAATAGAACCGGTGTCGATCTTACTAAACACAACGTGGTAGAAATGAGTTGGCTAGGATACAATTCGCAAAAGTGTTTTCGGTGCAACAATCGACGCAATAAGTAGACAACGATGTAACGGGTCTTTCCATCGGATGAGAGGCCTTCATGAATGCAGTTCTGTCCGTTGCGGCATGGTCCGAACAGTCTGATGACGATCTTTCTAGCCATAAATGTTTTTCTAACCATTCAGGGCATCAGGCTAATGGTTATAATGCTTTCAATGACTATATTTCTTTGCCATGTTGCATTGTTCTAATATCTCGGTGAATTTCCAGTTTTGCAAACCTTCCTTCTACAAAGTCCCCTCTAGAACCTTCTGTAACCTTTCTATCTTTTCTCTCTTCCTACTGAGATTCTTAGCCTTCTTCCCTGTAGTCTTCATCTTGGTTATCCTCTTTACATTATGATTCTTATCTCCTTTTGGCATAGTAACTTCATGCTATTGAGATTATTGCATGGGTCCAGAGAGTAATACATCTTCTCTACATGGGGTAGATGTTATACTCATCTGTGAGTTTGCTTGTGTTATTTCAACTTCGACATCCAAATTTCTGGTTCTAAGTAGCTTCGATTTGTTCTCCTGTTCTTCAATCAAGTGTGCTATCCTCCTAGTCATGAAATCTTTTAATTCTTGCTTCTTCTGCTCTAAGACTTCCTCTTCTTTCCTTGTGTCCTGATCTGTTTCAATCCAAGGTTTTCCTAGTAATATAGAAAATGGGGTGTTATTCTCAATAAATTTAACAATCTAAAAATCTTCCTCTGACTAAGTTCCATGAGAACTCATAGATATCTGGGTGAGTCTTCCACATAAGGTTATCATCTTTCCTCCAAATAATCCCATTCCTCCCAATGAAGGAATTATAACAGACTTTCCTAAAGTTTCCCAAGTTCTTTCTGTCATGATATTTACTTGTGTTTCTTCATCCAGAACACAGTCAATATCGAAGTCTCATATTCTTTCATCTATGCATTCTTTTTCTTTGAAGATCTCTTATAATTTGATATGTCTGCGATCATTTAGGGTTTCTTTCATTTGTAGAAATACATTCTCTGATTCTTTCTGGGGTTCTTCCATGGTCTCAGTTTATTGAACTTCCTCATGGTTTTCTTGTCTCATATTCATTCTATCAATATTAGCAATCATTCTAGGGAAATCTAAAACTTCATGATCGATAGCTTTACAAAAAAGACAACTAGGTCTTCTACTAGGGCATTCCTTAGAAAGATGTCCCGATCTTATGCAATTGTAAAACAGAGTTAATCCTCTCTTTATTTGAAATGATCCCCAACCTTTCCTGTACTGCACACTAGGATCATAGTAGCTAGCCTGCAAAAAATTCTTTCTAGGATCCTACATCCATTTGTTAGTCCAAACATTCTTTCTATGCATAGGAATAACATATCTTTCACTATTTTTGTCAGATCTACTCATATCAAACATTCTTTCATATATTTGTACCCTACTTTTCAAGATAGGAATTTTTTTATCAATCATACATATATCCATACTTTTGAAACAAAAAAGTCCACTTATCTTACCTTTTCAATAAAAAAATTTCACTGTTCTTACCTTTATCAAAGCACAAAGCTTTCAGGTCTTACCTCTTTTCTTCAGATCTGAATTTTCTTCTTGGCACAAATCTTCACAGGTCAAATAGACTACTGTGCACTAAAGAAACATATCTACGTACATAGGTTTCATTTCTTCAGTTCCCAACAATCACAATTTCGGTCTCGGTAACAGAACCATTTGTTGGAACAGGAGAAGACCTAGGGTTCAACGCTTACAACAACGCACCAAAAAAACCCTAACTATCCGCCCTTTCGACAACACCTGCAAAGAATATGAAGTCTCACCCAAGGTAGAGGCAGGAGTGGTTGGAGGACTTAGATGTCTGCAACCTTAGTTGGGACACAGATCTATGATTGTAACACCTTAACAAAGCACTTAGCAATTATAGTTTATTAATATCCAGTCTTAGTTTACAACGCAACTAAACCCTAATAATAGATTAGCACAGTATTCACACATATCCAATAGATTCAATCACTAAGCATACCAACATAGATCAGATCTAGAATTCATTCACATTATTCAACACCAAGCTACCATATTAGATTCTTCTAAGAATATATCGGTGCACTAAGCATTTAACCACATAAATGAGAGATCAACTATAAATCACAAAGAAACCACAACAAAGGATATACATGATTCACCCCCACCCTAGGGCTATGTCCACCAACTCTTCTTATTTATTTCTTCCTGTAAATCTTATACATGCACAGAGCCATGATATCTTACTCTGCAGAGCACAGGAGATATGTGCACACTCCACTAGAACCTCCTCCTTGAGTTACAACACAAAGCCTCTTCACAGTCTCTTACAATCACTTGCACTTAGCCTTGTAAATCTCACACAGTATGCACAAAGCAATTACAATTATCACTTGCAGTTAGCATAGCACCAAAAACCTCTTCTCCCTCCTTCTCTTACATCACCTAGACTTCTATTTATACATTACAAAGAGAGCCTAAACATGGGTAAACTCATGGGACGAAATCCCCATACTCGTTACGCAAGCCCAAAACCCAAAAATCCCTAAACAGGGGCCAAGATCCCGCGATCTCCGTTTCGACTTGTGCTCCACCTTCGACAGTTTGTCGAAGTCCTAAAAATAGGTCAAACATGACCAAGGATCCTCAAAACTTGTTCAAGGGCCAAAAATCATCAAGCTCAACAAGAACATTGAAGAGACAGAAACATCCACATTAGTTGAAGAGAATTAAGAGAAGCAATCTACGTTTGTAGAAAAAAAGAATGAAGAAAATAGAAAGAGTTATATAAGAAAACTAATAAAGATACATCTTCAAGAAGACCATCCATGTTCAATCCACAAAGAAGTTTCAATCATGACCATGATCGTTCAAGGAAGAAATTCAGAAGGACTACACCACAAAAAATATCATTCACTCCGAGGTATGCAAATTTATTTTATGGTCATTATTTTTATTGTACTAACTTTAGACATAAGGTTGTATATTGCAGGGATTATAAAATAAATTTTCAAGCAAGAAATGCCTATGTGGCCCCACATAACATTGAATGTTACAAATGTCATAACTATGGACACATAGCTCGTTATTGTAGAAGCATGATCAATACTTCTATGAAAGAGAACACTGCTATCAGATATAAGAAAGTATCGATAAGAAAATAGGAAGAACGGGTGAACAAAGACTAGGTCCCAGAGTTCGCAAGATTGGCAATAAAACGAGATGAAGAAAAATCAATAGAGAAAAAGAAGGATGTCAAATATAGAAAGGTTTGGAAAATAAATGAAAGAAAAGAAGGACACGTAAATAAGGAATAGGTTCAAGAGATTGTACTTTCAGGTATTGTAGTGAAAGATGAATCCATAGACATAAAGAAATAAGTGAGAGCTTAGAGAGATGATGAATCTACCAATGAAGATGATGATGAATACACATCAGAGCAGGATTTTTTTTTAGTCATATGGCTTAGAGACTCCCAGGTAATATGAATATTATACAGGGGGAGTCTATGTGATAGTTGTGAGAGACCAAAGAACCATCCTTCGAGCAACTTTCATATTTTGAGAAGAGATATGCAGAGATGTCAGTTAGCAGAAGTAAAATTTGATAGATTAATCAAGACTTCATGATAATATAGTGATAAATGGGTCAGGATTATGGACAGTTGCGCAAGTAGAGTCTTGGACCATATCGAAAGAGATGGATTTGTAAGAAAACTTAGCAGGTTTGGACAAATATATGAAATTGGACGAGAGCATGGATTCATAGATTGGTTCAGAGAGTGGTTCAGAGAAAAATGAACATTATCATAATGGATGATAATTACATAGGAAATGGCTCGAACAATGATAATGGATTCCAAATTGACAGATATTTTTTGGACACATGTAGTGCATACAACAATTCACATTCAAAATAGAGTAATGCTCAGAAACAACCATGAAAAAACTCCCTACAAACTATGGAAAGGAAGCGCATACAACAACCTCTACATTAAGATATGTCAAATAAGCCAAGCAATTTTTATTTCTCAACATAAGTATATCAGAGAAATGCTAAATAGGTTCAGAATGGAATATTGCAAACTAGTTACCACTCCTATGCAAACCAGTTGCAAGTTGAGAAAAAATAATGATTCAAAGTCTATAGACCAGAGGCAATACAGGTCAATGATTGGTAGCTTACTATATGTGACATCATCCAGACTAGATGTAATGTAGGTCGTTGGACAAGTGACACGATTTCAAGAAACACCAAAGGAATCACATGTATTAGTAGTGAAGAGGATTTTCAGATATCTCAGAGGAACAAAACATTTTGGATTATGGTATCCAAATGGAAAGGATCTATCACTTATTGCCTACATAGATGTAGATTGGGCAGGTTGCATTGATGATTGATGAATCACCAGTGGAGAAACACTCTACTTGGGTGAGTGTTTAGTATCATGGTTAAGGAAGAAACAATCATCAATATCCTTATCTATAGCCGAGGTAGAGTATATTGCAGTAACAACATGTTGTACACATGTTCTATGGATGAAAAAAACTCTAACAATTATATAGGTTGAGTATGATGAGCCCTGTTGGTGTACAAATATGTTCAATATATATCTTACACTCATTTAAATGTCAATCCAGGATTCGTAATCAAAAGAGTTGTTACACTATATGTGTCGAGAACAGGTAACCTACCTAAGTTTGTTGCATATAGGAAATAATTAATAACATAAAAAAAATCCGTTTCTAAGATTTCTAAATACTTCAAATGTCTTTGAACTTAGAAGAGAAAACTATAAATAAACAACCAATTAAAGAGATGTTATCCTAAAGAAACAATTTTGTTCATTTTAGGCTCATGAATTAAAGGGATGAACTCAAGAAGCTTGTTTCCTATAGAAATCAAAATAGTAAATAGAAATCAAATCCAATCACTCTTGAAATCAAAACTAGCTCCAACTTCATGTGATTCAAACAAACCAGCACAAGGAATATTCAATATAACTGAGAGACTTCATTATAGAGCATGAAGATGAGGTATAAATTCCTCTGGTTCCTTGATATACTAAATCTACTGCAATCTTAAACTCAAGATATCAGTTCCACGTTTCAAATAATTAAATGGCCATCTTCAATATTTGAGAATGAAATATCTATTCAATCTAGCACCTGCTTATTCAAAACAATCCAAAACGATTAACTCAATGTTGAACTCTAAAAATAAATTAAAGATCAATCACGCACACAGTGCTGTAAAATATCCACACAAACACATAGAACATATACAAGGAGGTTTACCTTAGTTGGGGCGGTGGGACCTTGCCGAACCAAAAAGGAACCTCTTAAGAAAGTAACAGACTAAATCTTTTCACTCACATTCAAGAATTGACATAAAAGATCTTTTGCATTAATTCAACTGATAAATTGGATCAACAGTCTTTTACTTCATACATAAAAATGATAGGTATCGTTTGGTTCTAATAGCATACTTCGTTACATTCCCTATTCTCCACTCCCTGTACAATATTCCTTATATAAGGTAAGCTGATACTATCAATATCTATAGATAAGCATTAAACAATTTGAGAGATTTTACAATTGATATTTACATCGAATTTCTAGGAATCGATTCCATCCTCATGACACGAAGTGCATGAGTGATGGAGTCTCTCGTATTCTGGAAAAATGATTTGGGGAGATTCTGTTCAAATACCTTCTCAAAATCTTCACCACCCTACTGGTCCAACTGGTGCATTCTGGAAATAGAGGTTTTGGTACCGGAATACACACAGTCTTGAGTCTGGTACCAGAATGGACGTAGAGAAAATAGTACCAGAATGAATACAGAACATAGTATCGGATCAAAACTGCCTTAGGTACCAGAATAGCTTTGGTGCTGGATTGCACAATGTCTTGTAGTACCGGAATAGTGCAAGTACCGGATAAGCTACTCATGAGTCAAACTATTAGGACTATACAAAATAGAACTCTTTCATTGAATTAATTCAAGAAAGTTAAACAAAACATGATTCAAATCATCAATTACCTCTTATGATCATGAACACGGTCATTAGGTATGTGTGTGGGAGGAAAATAGTCAAGTATAGGCTCATAGCATAGGAAAAAAGGCTTAAATACAAGGTAAAATAGGGCATTATATATGTCAAAAGAGGGACTCAACAAGCCCATTCCAATCTATTGTGATAATACAAGCGCCATCAGTATCTCAAATAACCTAGTGATGCACTCCAAGATGAAGCACATTCCAATCAAGTATCACTTTCTATGGGATTATTTACCAGATAGGTAGAGGGAGTATGAGTTTGATATGGTAAGAGACATCATGACCTTGCACTCTTAATATTTTTGGGGATAGGGACATCTTCTCTTACGAAAATTTGGTCGATGATTTTTTTCAAAGGTTCGTGAAAGAAAGGGTATGTCATGATCCGAGAGAAACAAGATGTTTTTAAATGCCTATTTAGTCTAATTCCTTTAAATAAAACGAAAACAAATGTTGAATATGTATGTCCTTGTACTAATAATTGAAAAACAACTTGGAAATATGATGAGAGTTACCAGTCAAATCCTTACCAGTACCGGATCATCTAAGTACCAGATCACCTATGTGCAGCATTGGAACTAGTACGTGATCACTTGTGTGTAGATCTCGTAATTAGTACCAGAATATCCCAGGGTCCCTTCCTTAATACCAGATAGGATCCAGTACCAGATAAGAATAATGAGATTATTTGGTGTAGGGGTGGCCCTTAGTGCTGGATGAACATAGAGGTGATCATTGGTGGCGGATAAGCACAAAGATGAACATTGTTTTTTGGTTCTTGAAAGATCTTTGGCAAAGATTCTAGTGGCAGTGACTTGTAGAAATAGTTGGTGTTCTGTGATCAGATTCGATTGAAAAACCATGTAGTTACCAAAAGTTTGTAGAGGAATAATTCAAGAGAGTTTTGTAACAGGAGGGTATTCTGAAATGACAAGTTATTGAGATGACAAAACCCCTTTTCTTTCACAACCAAGGTGATCACAACTTCTGCTGGCATTTCCTCTTTTATTACAAACATAACAATAATAATCCTAACTACTACTTTTCTGTGGATTTTTGTCAAGCCTAGATTAGTTAATGCTCACCGATATTTTCAATTTTATAGAGTCTGAAAAACTTAAAGGAAACTCTCTATACTGTCCCATGGATTTTTATCGAGCCCGAGCCAATTCCTGCTCGTCGATGTTTTCAGTTTTAAAGAGTCTGAAAAACTTAAAGGAAACTCTTTATACTGTCCCGTGGATTTTTATTGAGCCTGGGCCAGTTCCTGTTCACAAGTGTTTTCAATTTTAAGGATTCTGGAAAACTTAAAGAAGACTCCATCTAGTATATGCCCTCCTTATTTGTTTGTCTAGATGGGAACACAACCAACTTTTGTTTTGTTTTTGTTAGTTATATTAGAAAAATAAAAGAGAGATTTTATCTAATGACACACCTATGTACAAAAGATGAATTTACGAAATTGAACTTATTGTGGTAGGTCAGCAAGAGGGGAAACCCTCTTGCTTACCAGTGGCATTTCAAAACTCTGAAGAACATTTTTAACGAAATCCTCTTTTGACAGTGGCTTATGATAAACCTTCAGTTGATGCCCATTCACAACAAAGGAAGTCTGATTTTCATCAATGGTCTTTATCCTTACTGAACCATTGTCATAAACTGTATCAACCTCATAGGGCCCCATCCATCTAGTAGACAATTTACCTTTAAAATTTTTGAATCTGCTATCATATAGGAGGGCCCAATCACCTGACTGGAAGGACTTATTTTTAATGTACTTGTCGTGCCATTTGGTCCTTTGCTCTTGTATTAGGGTGGTTCTTTGTAGAGCATCTTGTATTATCTCATCAAGCTCATTTAATTGTAATAGCATCTATTTTTGAGCTTTGTTCAGGTCCATCCCTAATTGCATGACAATTCTGAAGGTTTTTACCTGAAACTCTATGGGTAGTAGTACCTATTTCCCATACACCAACCCATAAGGTGTATGGCCAGTTGTATTTCTCCAAGCTGTCATGTAGGCCCACAAGGTCTCGGGAAGCCTATCAGCTTAGTCTTTGTGATGCAGCTGAACATTCTTAGTGAGGGTAGCCTCAATCACTTTGTTGGTCGATTCCACTTGGCCATTGGCTTGGGAGTGATAGGGAGAATAATTTTTGTGTTTGATCTTGTACTGTTCAATAAGAGCCTTGACCAAATTTGAGGTGAATTGTGTCCCTTGGTCAGTGAATATTTCCCGAGGTACCCCGAAACAAGTGAAAATTTCCTCAAAGATAAAGTCTACAACATATTGATCATTGGATAAATACAAAGCCTTGGCTTCTATCCATTTTGTTACATAGTCTGTGCAAACTAATATGTACTTTTTTCTACGAAACATGGGATTGATAGGTCCTACAAAATCTAAGGCCCATTTTTCAAAGGGTTCGATCACTACTTGGGCTTGGAGTGGCATTTCGTCGACTACTGTAGGTTTTCCCATTCTCTGGCAATCATCACAGCTGGCCATGTATTTCTTTGCATCCTTGAAGATGGTTGGCCAATAATAACCAGAATGTAGAATCTTGTATGCTGTCCTTTTGTCAAAAAAATGTCCTCCACATGGGCCATCATGGAAAGATCTGAAGATATCTTGCATTTCGTCTTCTCGAACACATCTTTTGATTACCAAATCAGGTCCAGTTTGGTATAGGGTATCCTCATGCCACATATAATTGGCACTTAGCTGAATAATCCTTTGTTTTTCTATGGATGTCATACTTTGAGGCAACTTTATGGTTACCATATAGTTGGCTATGTCTGCATACCAAGGGGTGTAAGTAGAAATGGAAAATAAACTCTCATCTAGAAAATCATCATCTACTAGAGTACTATCACCTGTATGAATAAGTCTAGACAAGAAATCAACAACCAAATTATCTCTTCCATGCCTATCTATGATAGTGATATTGAATTCTTGTAGTAACAACAACCATCTAGTCACTCTAGCATTTGTAACCGGTTTATTCATTAGAAATATGATAGCTGAGTGGTCAGTGTGTACAAAAACTTTG
Source organism: Picea engelmannii (assembly GCA_009831015.1). NCBI lineage: Eukaryota > Viridiplantae > Streptophyta > Pinopsida > Pinales > Pinaceae > Picea > Picea engelmannii. The sequence continues at coordinate 566,409 of ML784945.1, forward strand.
TATCCTATTATATAGTGTCTAAACTTGTTGATGGCATGTACTATTGATAAAAATTCTTTTTCTGTGACAGTATAGTTTTCTTCAACAGCTGAGAGGTTCTTGCTAACAAAGCATATAGCATAAGGAATATTCCCTTCCCTTTTTCCTAATACAATTCCCAAAGAGGTATTTGAGGCATATGTGCAAATATGGAAAGGAAGAGACCAGTTTGGACCTCTCAAAGCAGGGACACTCAAAATTTTTGTTTTTAAGATTTCAAAGGAGATTTGGCATTGCTCATTTCGACATAATTCAACATCAAATTTTAGCAAGTTGAAAAGGGGGGTAGTTAGATTTGTAAAATTTTGAATAAACCTTCTATAGTAGCCATCTTTCCCTAAGAAACTTCTGATTTCCTTTTGTGAGCTAGGGATCTTGATTTGGGAAATAATGTCAATCTTGGCAGGGTCCACTCTTATTCTTGTACCAGAGATGTGGTGACCTAGAAAAATTCCTTTAGTGATCAAGATTCTCGATTTTTCGTGACTGAGTGAGAGGTTGGTCTCTTTACACCTAACCAGTACCTTCTCCAAATTATCCAATGACTGTTGGAAATCATCCCCATATACAATGAAATCATCCATGTAGACTTGCACACAATCGTTGGTTAAATCAGAGAAAATAGCCAAGACAACCCTTTGAAAGGTAGTAGGGGCATTACATAACCCAAAGGGGAGAACCCTATAGGCATAGGTTCCCCAAGGACAGGTGAATGTGGTCTTATCCTGATCTTCTGGTGAAATTTGTATTTGGTTGTAACCACTAAACCCATCCAAGAAAGAAAAATACCTCTTCCTAGACAAAGTGTCTAAGACTTGGTCTATGAAAGGCAAAGGGAAGTAGTCTCTATAGGTGGCCTTGTTTAATTCTCGAAAGTCCACACAAATACCCCATTTCCCATTTTTCTTTGGTACAATAACTAATGGGGAGACCCACTTGCTATTTGATATAGGGTAAATGAAATTGGCTTGTAGGCGATTTTGGACTTCTTCTTTTACTATATCTTTCAAGGTTAGATTCATTCTTCTTTGGGGTTTCCTGACAGTTTTGATCTAATCGTTAGTGTAAATATGATGCATACAGGTGTCTGGGTGGATCCCTTTCATGTCAGAGTAATCCCATGAAAAAACATCAGATTTCCCTTGAATCATTTGTATCAACTTTTGTTGTTGATCTATTTCTAGGCTAGCATTGATATATAAGGACTTTCCAAGACTGATTTCAAAAGCGTGAACAATTGATTCTTTCCCCTCCTCTATTTGTGAAACAGTGGCTACTGTAGCAGTGGGAAGATGCCAAATTTCTTGAAATTCGGGGCTAAAGATGTATGTGTAGTTAGGGAAAGATTGAGGATAATCAATGCATGTTGAGTCAGCCAAGAATAGACTTAAGATTTGTTCTTCAGTTTGCTCTTGTACTCCTTTCACTTGTTCAAGTGTCAACAAGGGCTGAGTGCAGTCCTCCTCCCCATATGGATTCTCCAACCACAGAGGAACTTCAGTGGTTGGTTGGGCGGGGGGGGGGGGGGNCTTTGAGTGCCATTGGAGATTGTCATTTCTCCCGATTGACAGCTAATGAATGCATCAACAGTGGAAAACCAAGGTCATTCGAGTACTATTGGATGTCCTGGTTTGGGGAATTTGGGATGAATTAATAAGAAATCCTGAGGGTATTCCCAAGAGGCCAATGTAACTGTTATGTCATCTAAACTCCCTGCTGGGGTGATGATGGATTTGTCTACAAGCTCCAACAGATTTTGTGTTGGTCTTAGGTGATCTATTTGTAGTGTTTTCATAGTGTTTACTAACACCACATTTATCATTGCCCCTAGATCAATCAATGTGTTAGGTAAGGCAACACCATTGATTTCTATGGTTACCACTGGCTTCCCTAGATCACTATACTTAGATGGAATCTCTATTATAAACTCTGATAACTGCCCTACCACCTGTATGAAAGGAGGTTCCTTCCTCTTTCTCCATGGATTTTTAATGCAAAGGTCCCTTACAATTTTAGCATAGATAGGTATGTCTTTAATGGCCTGTAGTAGTGGGATGTTTACACATATGTTATGGAGTTCAGTCTCTAGATTATGTTCTAGAGGTTCCTCAGTTTTCTTTATGAGTAGCCTTTCTGGGTAAGGAGGATTCATTTTATGAGATGTTTCTTGGTGTCAGAGAAGGAATTTCTTGTTGTACTGGAGTGTTTCTTTCTTCATTCAATGGATTAGTCATATGTTCTTCTCTTTGAACTGTTTGGACATATATTTGTTCTTCTTGATTTGTGTGATTATGTACTTGTTCTTTTTGGATGACCATAGTGTGATTTGTTTTGTTTACAACCCTTCTTGATCTTAATTCAATTCCATTAAATGGAGCTGGTGTTATTACATATGTAGGGAAGGTTTGTACTTCAACATTTTGTATAGGTTGTGTCGGCATGTTATTCGGGTTAGGGATAGGTTGTGAAGGAATAGGGGTAGGCCGAGGAGGGTTTTGGATGGGTGAAATTGCATTGGTTGCTACATATTTGGATTCATGGGTAGTGAGAGTTGTTGTTGTAATTGTGGGGACAAAAGAAGAGCAGGGGGGTTAAATCCTGGGAGTAGCTGTGAAATATTCGAAGGGTATTGTGGATAGGTGGGAAAATTTGTTGGTTGGAAGGGAACATTCCCATATACAGGTCCTCTCCACCCTTGTTGCCAAGGTTGGGTTTGTGTATATAATTGAGGGTAAGACATGGGGGGTACCCATTATTGTTGGGGGTATTGTGAATTTGGGTCTGCAAACATGCTAGGGTTTTGTTGTCTCCATGGTCTCCTAGGGGGGTAGGATGTTTCAGGTTCTCCTCCCCCCTTGAACATGGCCTTGAGTCCGAGTAGAGAAGGGAATTCATTAGTAGGATGGTCCTATGTACATAGACCAAAAATTTCAATAACATTAAGGGGGCATTCCTTTTCAGGGTGTTTCCTCCTACACTGATGACAGAAAATTGCTAACGCAACAATTTCTTCCTCTTGTTTTATTTTAATTTTCATGGTATCTAGTTGGGAACTAATGGTGTTTAGGATATCTGTTTTAAAGTTTTCTAATATATTTCCCAGTTCAATCCTAGTGACACCTCCAGATGTGGTTTTAACAATTCTGTTGGTAGGGTCCCTTATGCTTTTCCCCGTTTTAGCTTGACTGTGAGAGTATATTTTACAATACTCTGCTATGTCTGCAAATGGATTTTGGTACATGTCCCTAGAAATCATGAGGTTTAACACTTCAATGAAATCATCCCTCACACCCTTTATAAATACAGTCCTAACTGTAGTCATGTCTAAGGAAAACTGCTTAGTCTTTTGGGAATTGTATAAGAACCTTTCTAGGTAGTCTTCTAAGCTTTCTTTTTCCGATTGCTGCATTTTGAATATATCATTCCTAGCATCCCTGGGTCTGCAATAATCTTGGTATTTCTGGAGGAAGGTCTCCTTCATACTGTCCCAAGACAAAATGGTGTGTTCCCCTGCGCTCATGAACCACCTTAGTGTCGAATCTTTTAGTGTACTTGGGAAAAGTTTTAATTTTTTGGCATTATCTGTGTAGTTATAGCTCCTACACAATATGTAAAATTCAAATAGGAATGAGTCAGGGTCTTCTGTCAACATACCTCGGAAATGAGGAAGTGAAGATAATGGAATGTTCTTCATATCAACGTCTTTAGCGATATCCAATATGGGGAACCCAAATGTCTCTATTTCATTAGCTATGTTTCCATCTTCTTTTTCCATGTCTCCAAACAACCTGTAGGGAGGTGGAGAAGTTTCTCCAGTGAGTGATGGTTCCACCACTAGGTTACTTGGTATCTCTAGTTGTTCCAAGGTTTTGTGTGGCCTTCCAACAACAAATGCAACCTCTTCTATTACTACCTCTGTTTCTTTTCTAGTTTCTCCTTTGGATGGGGTCACCAGTGCTTCCTCCCTTTATTGTTGTCTTATGTCTTCAATCTGAACAATGGCTTCAGATTTAGTGTTCTTTGTTGTTGTTACAATTGCTGCCTTTGAGCTCTCTCCTCTGAGAATTTTTCCTGCACAAATTTTTGATGAATTATTAATAGGGGGGTTGTTTTCTTTTCTAGATTTTCTGGGATTTTAGGAGCAATAAATCTACCTTTATTATCCTTATACCTACTCATAAAATAAATTTAAATGAAATGAATGAAAAACACAGATTCTTAATTAAAGGTAGGAGGACAACCTGACTTTGGAGAAACCCCACCAAAGTGGATGCACAGGTTCTTACCTCTCATCTTACCGTCTTCTCTCTACCCTCAGATTGTCCTCAAATCCAATCCAATACTTCATCAAACCAATCAACAACTCAAAATGATACCTATTACCATTTACAACTCCTCGACAACGATGCCAAAATGTTGGTGTACAAATATGTTCAATATATATCTTACACTCATTTAAATGTCAATCCGAGATTCGTAATCAAAAGAGTTGTTACACTATATGTGCCGAGAATAGGTATCCTACCTAAGTCTGTTGCATATAGAAAATAATTAATAACATAATTTTTTTTTTTTCTAATATTTCTAAATACTTCAAATGTCTTTGAACTTAGAAGAGAAAACTATAAATAAACAACCAATCAAAGATATGTTATCCTAAAGAAACAAGTCTATTCATTTCAGGATCATGAATTAAAGGGATGAACTTAAGAATATTGTCTCCTATAGCAATCAAAATAGTAAATAACAATCAAATCCAATCACTCTTGAAATCAAAACTGACTCCATCTTCATGTGATTCAAACAAACCAGCATAAGGAATATTCAGTATATCTGAGAGACTTCATTACAGAGCATGAAGATGAGGTATAAAGTCTTCTGGTTCCTTGATATACTAAATCTACTGCAATCATAAACTCAAGATATTAGTCCCACGCTTCAAATAATTAAATGGACATCTTAAACATTTGAGAATGAAATATCTATTCAATCTAGCAACTGATTATTCACACCAATCCAAAACGATTAACTCAATGATGAACTCTTAAAATAAATTAAAGATCAATCATGCACACATTGATGTAAAATATCCACACAAACACACATAATGTATACAAGGAGGTTTACCTTAGTTGGGGCAGTGGGCCCTTGCCAAACCAACAAGGAACCTCTTAAGAAAGTAACAAAATAAATATTTTCACTCACATTCAAGAATTGACATAAAAGACCTTTTGCATTAATTCAACTAGTAAATTGGATCAACAGTCTTTTACTTCATACAAAAAACGATAGGTATTGTCTGGTTCTGATAACATACTTCATTACATTCCCTATTCTCCACTCCCTATACAACATTCCATATATAAGGTAAGTTGATGCTATCAATATCTATAGATAAGAATTAAATAGTTTGAGAGATTTTACAATTGATATTTACATCGAATTTCTAGGAATCAATTCCATCCTCATGACATGAAGTGCATGAGCGATGGAGTCTCTCGTATTCTGGAAAATTGATTTGGGGAGCTTCTTTTAAACTGCCTTCTCAAAATCTTCACCACCCTACTGGTCCAACTGGCACATTCTGGAAACAAAGGTTTTGGTAGCATAATACACACAGTCGTGAGTCTGGTACCGAAATGGACGCAGAGCAGATAGTACCAGAATGGATACAAAACATAGTACCAGATCAAAACTGCATTGGGTACCAGAATATCTCTGGTTCCAGATTTCACAATGTCTGGTAGTAACAGATAGTGCAAGTACTGAATAAGCTGCTCATGAGTCAAACTATTAGGACTATATGAAATAAAACACTTTAATCGAATTAATTCAAGAAAGTTAAACAAAACATTCTTTAAATCATCAATTACCTCTTGTGATCATGAACACGGTCATTAGGTATGTGTGTGGGAGGAAAATAGTCAAGTATAGGCTCATAGCATAGGCAAAAAGGCTTAGATAAAAGGTAAGATAGGGAATTATATATGTCAAAAGAGGGACTCAACAAGCCCATTCCAATCTATTGTGATAATACAAGCGCGATCAGTATCTCAAATAACCCGATGATGCACTCCAAGATGAAGCATATTCCAATCAAGTATCACTTTCTACGGGAACAAGTTGTAGAGAAAAAAATTAGAGTTGAATATTTGGGAACAAAATAACAAGTGACATACATCTTTACAAAACCGCTTCCACGGGAAGCCTTTGAGTATCCTTGCCAGAGACTAGGAGTAATTTCTACTCCAAAATTAATGCTTTTGAATGCTTATCTTATATGTCTTAGATGTACACGAGGAAGCACAATAAATAGGACAATTCAGGTTGGGAGATCATTTTCAGGAAGAGTTCAGTTAGGGGGAGTATCCCCAAGGACAGTTCAGTTAGGGGGAGCAACCCCGGATGGAAAGACACCTTTTCCATTGATGACAAAGGGGGAGAGATTTATCAGATGCAAGATATAAATTCTTGGAGAGAGAGCACAGAGACATGTAGACAGAGGGAGAAACCCAAGGATATTCAGCCCAAAGGGAGATACCCTTTGTCATTGATGTCAAAGGGGAAGAGATAAAAACATTGATGAGGCGTATAAGCATGAATGTTATCATGACCAAGTGTTTCCATCAATGTTGGTGTTGCCATCAATTCCAAAGAGGGATATTGTCAGACTGTTGGCCTAGGTTGATAGATAGTTGGTATGTATTGTTTGTTTTCATTGATGTCAACCATTGGAGAGTGATACTGTAGAATGATGTCAACCCTTAGTGATTGATGTCAACCATTGGAGAAAGTCCGGTAGCGAATCATGGTAGCACAAAGGTTTGGGTAATGGACCCAAGTTTGTTTGATGTATAATGTTATGAGTTTTGATATATTTGTAGGTAATACTAGTCTATATGGAGAGTACATGTCATGCCATTTCTGGTGGTATGTGGAACATCACATAACTCCTCACAGTTTGAGAGTTATGGCCTTACGAATTTGGAGGAACCTCATATGTTGGCTTGAAGCCCCAAAAGGTCAAAGAAGTCAAAGTGCTTGCAAAGAAGAAATTATTTAAATAATAAAGTGAAGTGAAAAAGTCAAAGATGATTATTTAAATAATAAAGTGAAGTGACAAAGTCAAAGAGGATTATTTAAATAATAAAGTGAAGTGAAAAAATCAAAGAGGATTATTTAAATAATAAAGTGAATTGAAAAAGTCAAAGAGGATTATTTAAATAATAAAGTAAATGGAGAAATTTCTAATTATGGAAAGTGGTTAGAAGTGGGTTAGCCCTAAAATAAGGAAATTGGGTTAAGATGGTTAAAAGATAATCCCTTGAGGAAGCTACATGAAAGTATAAATAAGAGGCAAGACTCTTTCATTTTAATTACACTTGAGTATATTGAATATCTATAGGTGACTTAGGTAACCAAAGGATATATAAGAAAAATTTCAGAGGGAAGGTGAAGTAAAGAAGGCCGAAATTCAAGGGAAGATAAATTGTTTTGATGATGCTTTCTAAGGTATGTTATTTACAGGTCATCTCACCATTTTCGCAATAACTATTTTTCTAGAATGATTCAGACCTTGAAATTGGGAGGCCATTGAGGAAACATATCCAAGTAGTTGTGGTATGAATTTCAAATTATGGGTCATTGTATTTTTGGAGTTACACTCCATGGAAAATAGGGTTTGTGGCTAGTCCTGAAACTAGTTCAAAACATGTGTTTCGGGTAAAAATATGATAACTTATTCATAACAGATCCAAATTTAGTAAGATTTTTTTTTTTGGTTAGAGTACAGTCTATAGTATTCTGTGTACAATTTTCAGATCCATACAAAAAATATTCAGTGCGGGGTATGCTGTACAAGTTCTCTTTCTAGAATAAGACATAATTCAACAAGGTATGTCATTTTTGCTATAACTCCTTTTTTGAGAGGTTCCAAGTAGTGACACCTGGAGGAATTTCATAAAACACACTAAAGAACATTGTGTACTATTTTCATATCTTTAATCATTACAGGTACATAGCTATGATTATTTCAAGTTAGGGTTGTTGAATAATCCAAAATGTTGGTTGTGGAGCCTGATTATCTTCCTGATTCATAGGTCCTTGCTTTCAGCCATGTTTATACCCCATGAAGTATTTACACCCCATAAGTATGTACACTCTTCCATGCAGGGGAGTGTAGAGGGGGGGTACCCCGTCTGCGGGGTCCGGGGGGGCTATCCCCCTGGATGGGGGTTTTGAGGGCAAGCGGGCCCCCAGCGGGGGTTCAGGGGCAGCGTCCCCCGATGGGGGTTCAGGAGCGAAGCCCTCGAAGGAAAAATTGCCTTGTAAATGTATATTGTAATTTCATTGTAAATCTGGACCGTTCATTATAAGGCCGCAGATCTAACGGTAGAGATTATTTTAGGGTTTTTTTTTGCCTTAGAAGGAAACCCTCTTTTATGAGGGAAATGTATTGCGGCTATGGTTGATTGTGAATATTGTATTCTGAGATAGGAGACTATGAGAGAAAGAAGAGGAAGTTACAACAAGTTTGATGTAGGTTATATCCCTTCATATGCTGGATAATAATAAAGGAAGGACCTGGAAATTTCTCTGGTGGACGTAGCTCACACTGGGTGAACCACGTAAATCTGTCTCTCTATTGTATTGTGTATATTCTGTGTTTTGTTTCGCATTTGTTTTATTTTATTGCTCCACGGTCCTGTTTTCCGAAAAAATGGTATCAGAGCGAAAGGTAACTCGTAGGAAAAGAAGGTTCCTGGTTTGAGTGGGAGCAATGTCGGAAGATGGAAAGTTTAGCGTCGAGAAATTTAACGGGAAAAACTACCAATTATGGAAGATGCAAATGGAAGACTATTTATATCAGAAGAATCTATTCCTACCATTGGGCAGAATAGCAAAGAAGCCGATGGCTATGAAGGATGAAGAATGGGAGATTCTTGACAGAAAGGCTCTAGGAATGATACGGATAATCCTGGCAGCGTTGGTTGCTTTCAATATTTCGAAAGAAAAGACAACGAAGGGTTTGATGGATGCGTTGGCCAAATTGTATGAAAAACCCTCAACATCCAATAAGGTATTTATAATGAAGATATTATTTAATATGAATATGTCGGAAGGTGGGTTTGTTGCATATCATTTAAATGATTTTAATATGGTTACTAATCAACTAAGTTCTGTAAAAGTAGACTTTGATGATGAGGTCACAACTCTTCTAATCTTGTGCTCATTTCCAGAAAGATGGAACGACTTGGTCATGGCTATAAGTAACTCTGTCTCTGGTTCAAATACTTTAAAATTTGATGATGTTGTTGGTGTTATCCTTAGTGAGGAAATGCAATGGAAAAGAACAAGTGAGACATCAGGTAATGCATTGAACATGAAGAACAGGGGAAGACAAAAGGATAGAGGAAAGGGCTCAGGGAACCGTGGGAATTCTAGGAAGGGCAGATCCAAATCCAGACTCAGAAAGATAGAGTGCTGGAATTGTGGGAAGAAAGGACATCTGAAGAAAGACTGCATAGCTCCAAAGAAACAAAGAGATGGACATCAGGAGAGAAATCAGGAAGCAAATGTAATAGGTGATGTGTTACAAGATGCTTTGATTCTTTCTGTAGATAATATTTCTAAGTCTTGGGTAGTAG
>ML784945.1:601600-633815 GCA_009831015.1 Picea engelmannii
CTAACCATCTTAACCCACTTTCCTTATTTTAGGGCTAACCCACTTCTAACCACTTGTCCACTTAGTAATTTCTCCATTAAATTTATTATTTAAATAATTTCTTTTGTATCCACTTTGAATTATAGTACACTCATCACTTCACTCTATTAATTAAATAATTTTTTCTTTGCAACCACTTTGACTACTTTGACCTTTTGGGGCTTCTAGATGACTCATGAGGGTTCTCCAACTTCACATTACCATAACTCTCTAACCATGAGGAGTTATGTGAAGTTCCACATACCACCGGAAATGTCATGACATGTACTATCCATCTAGAATAGTCTTACCTGAAAATATATCAAAACTCATACCATTATCCATCAAACAAACTTCGGTCCATTACCCAAACCATTGTGCTACCGAAATTCGCTACCATACTTTCTTCAAGGGTTGACATCAATGAAAGCCAACCCAAATAATCAACACACATCTTCAAGGCATGCATTATAACTACCAATTCTAAGTCATGAGTAGAATATGTTGTACTATATTTTCATTGATGTCAAAGGATTGATGTGAAAGGGTTGATGTCAAGTGGTGTCATAGTGATGTGTTGTCATTGATGTCAAGGTTGATATCAAAGGAAGTTGTATAATTGGTGTTATGTCATAGGAAGTACCAAATGGATAAACTCCAAAGTTGTCCCCTTATGGTGAAATCCATCACGAGAAGATGCTTTGCAAATTCCAAATGGTTAAGTGGTTAAGTAGTCTTACCAATATGGTTAAAGAACTCAAGTTTTCTTGAGGAATAATGTAATGAAGATTAGTGAATTTGCAGATGAGACTATTCTAGATGGATAGTACATGTCTTGTTGTTTCTAGTGATATGTGGTATGTCATGTGGTTCCTCACAGTTAGGAAGATATGGCCTTGTGAAGTTGGAGAGCCCTCATGAGTTATCTAGAAGCCCGTAGAAGGTCAAAGAAGTCAAATTGTTCTAGAAGCTCCTAGAAGAAGTTGACTAGTCAAAATGGTTGCAACTAGGAATTAATCATGGGTTAAGTTGTTTCAATAAGAAAATAATTAAAAATAAATTAGTTGCAATTAGAAGTGGTGAATTTACTATTTGTGAATAAAGTGGTTATAAGTGGACAAAGTAGTTAGAAGTGGGTTATCCCTAAAAGAACGAAGCTGGTTAGAAGACCCCTAGAGGAATATACTTGGAGAGTATAGATAAGAGAGAAAGGGTATCTTATGAAAATGAATTTGTGAGAACATTTAATGTATATTTTTTGTGAAATTTTATGGGAAGGTATCATTGACAAATCTATAGTAGTGAGTCTGAAGTAGCTACAAAGTTGCAGGTTTGAAGGGTCGAGACTACGGGTACTGAACTAGGGTTTTAATGAAGACATCCACAGGTTAAATTACTAGAAGGGTGCGGACATCCACGGGCCACTGTGGGACAAAGCGTGCATACCTGAGGGTTTAATGAATAAAAAGTGTGGATCTGTTGCCAAAATTAAAAAACAAGATCATATCTATCTTCGGTGATAGGCTGTTGAGAAGAGAAGAAGTTACAAGAATATCTAACAATAAGAAGGTAGAAAAAAGCTATCTACAATAACAAAATGTATGTTATATGCTTCTTTAAAGTAGATCCTTGGTAAAATTTTTGATATGGTGATGGGATATTGAGATCTTGTCCTTGAGGGACTATTTGTTGTATGGTATATTTTGTACAAGACAAATCTACAGAGATACAATGCTACAGTTTTGGTTGTTTTTTGTTGGGATACTTCATTGATAATATTGTTAAGAAATATCCTATGTTATTTGGAGTATGGTTGAGGTTTTATTATTGATACATCGAGTTATCAATACAGGTTGGGTTTGCATTACAATGAGGGTTTGATGTATGGTTAATGTAAGGGGTTGTTCTTCTTCTATGTTGATCATAAAGGAATTTATCCCTTCTTATAGTTTCATCTAGTTTCTTGGTATCATCATGTTGTATCTTATCACTAATAAATGATAGCATCCCACTCAAATACCTCTTTCCAATAAATTTCCAATGACTTCTCCCTTGCTCAATTCCGAGTCTCGAATAGAAAGTTATGACCATTTGAATATTACCCAGGAATTCCTTCTATTCACACCTTAACTAGGTACAAATCTGAACTATATTTATGATTCTTTGCACCTTCTCTTCTATTGTTTTGACAAGATCCCAAATAGGTTCCTTCATCATCATAATTTGGACAATCTGTCCAAGTTTCACCTCTTTCTAGGTTCTGGGATGCTAGATACAACTTGTTGAAGTTTCAGGCCAATTAGTATATTGTTTTTTGGCCTTGAATGCTACAGGTACCTTCTATTCCATATTAAACATTTTTAATGTGCCCATAATTTTAATTATATCCATGATTTTTTTCTATGGTTCAATATCTTTCCATAGACTGCTTCTATGCCTCAATCTGATTTCGAAGAAGGAACTTATGCCCTTTAGAAGTTAATTGGGGCATAATATTTACTCTCCACTGTTCGGGTTGTAAATCATTCATCCTAAATTTGTTTGAAAAATGAGATACACCATTAGAAATCTATCATCGAGATCTTTCATTTGAGTTTTAATAAATACTCCCTAGGTGCACTGCTTTTGAGTAGCTAAAAACATTGTTTAGAGCCTCAAAATGCCCTCCAAAAACATAAGCTTAAAAAATACAAAACATTTCGTAGAAAATCACTAGTTTTTTGTTTTTGTAGTCTTCCAAATCGAATTTACGCACACATGTTCTAAATTATACACCCATAATTAGCATGCACAAGTTCTACACACACAATGCCAACATGTAGCACATGCACTGTGCACCCATATCCAGTGTGCCCAACTTTTGTGTTGTGCACCAATATCTAGTGTGCACAACGTTTGTGTTACACACCAATATAATGCACGCATTGCAATCTCTGCACCTCACAACACCAAGGTTCAGTGCTTTCACAATGTGCACCAATACTCCTTGTGCACCACCAGTTATACTTTCACACGACATGAATATTTAACACACATGCACTACGCACTAACATTGCGTGCACAACAGCAAATTTGCACTGCTCTTTGCTAGGACTCAATGCACATGCCTTGCCCAACAATATTATGCATGTGCCAAAATATCTGCATCGTGCGATGACAAATTCTACTACGCTCACTCTGACACTAATATCATGCGTGTGCCACCAATTATGCACCTCGCAGTGCCAAAATTTTAATGTACATACCCTATGCACCTTTATTTTCCGTGCATCACTAGCTCTGCACCGCGTAGTGCCAAAATTTAGTGCATACATCTGTGCATCATTATTTTTCTTCCCATCCCTAGCTTTGCACCACACAACACCAAATTTTAGTGCATATATCCATGCACCATTATTTTTCCATGCATCACCAACTCTGCACTGCGCAGTGCCGAATTTTACTGTGCACACCCACACACCAATATTTTTCCACGCATCACCAACTTTTCACCGCGCAATGCCAAATTTTAGTGTGTACACCCACGCACCATTATTTTTCCACACATCACGATCTTTGCACCGCACGACACCAAATTTTAGTGCGCACATTCGTGCACCATTATTTTTTGCGCTTAACCGATTTTTCCATAATTTCGACTCCTGAACTGCGTATTCATCTCTGACCCATACAAGTCTGGTGTTAAATGAGAATCTTAGTAGTTAAAATTCACACGGCCATTTTTTTTTATCCTGTAAACCCAAATTGATTTTTGCATAGGAATGTTGACTTTTCCACATCGAATTCTTCCATAACTTTGTTGCAGAAATTGGGGCTTTTCCCCAATTTCACCCAATTTTGTCCTGGGCACCATGGCCACTCTGTAAACTTAAAAAATAGGCCATCTATAGGCCCGAATTTCCCCATTATAATTGAAATTACTTATTTTTAATTTTTGGGCTCGATTCTTCGCATTACCCATGAAATTTCTCTCAATTTTACTACAATAATTTAATAAAACAAGTTGCAGACATACTCCAAAAATTAATTCTCTGCAAATGTTTTCTTCAACATTTTTCTAACTTGACCCATCTAGGATCAATGTTGAAAATTGGGCTACGATACCACATTGTAGCATCCCCAGTCACCAACTGGGCTATGCCACTTAAAATTTCAAACACTGATACTAATTTAAATCATAAAAATAATTTGCAAATGTACATATTCATACAAAATAATAACAAAAATACTCATGAAACATACATAGGAAAAACCCATGAAAAAAAATGCATAAATATTAATGCAACACATCAATTAACACACAATTGACACTTATATTTGATTAAAATAACACCAACTACGTGCATACCTTCCACATTCCTCCGAGCCTTAGACTACACTGCACATAAATCTTAGTAGTGGGTCACCCCCAAGTTGGGGATAAACTCCACCTGGGTAAAGGATTTCTTACTAGGATACGGTAACTCAGATAACATGAAACTTAGTCACAGGTTCTAACTCGAACTAACAACCTACAGTCCCTCAATCCCCACATGCTTGTCCCACCCTAGGAGGTGTGCCCCTTCTCTACTCAGTAGTCCCTCAACTAGCCCACTTCCTTTCCGGGGCTTCAGCAACAGGTTGGAAATGAAGTTTCAGAGCCCCGTAGATAAAGTTTGGAACCTTTGGGAATCAATTCCCAACAATTCTCTCACTTGGATAGAATGCTCACGGGCTTGACAACTGACCTCTTCAATATACCATGGGTTTGAAAACCCACTTCTTCAGTCCAAATCCAAAGCTAACCACGGTACATGTACATGTACATGTATAGTAACATCAGGGTATGAGTGACAACTCAGTGAGTGAAGGAATGATGATAGAATGATAATAAATTGAACTAAGTCTAAACTATATGTATGCATGTTCCAAACTTGACACTTTTCATGTTGAGAACTACCTTGGGCCCACTTGTCCCCATCCTTATAACTTAGGAAAAAATAATTATCCATACTTTATACTTTAAGGAATATTAATATAATATTCCTTTAGGCTTAATCCTCCTAAATTAGCCCCTTATCCTTAAATTTTATCCCCCTTTCCCTATCTAGTGGAGTTTAACCCCCCATACTCTTTTACATGGTTGGTCTATAGCAGTGATGTGTTTTCATTAATATTTTCATGTGATTACATATAACAATGATGAATCATTGGCCATTTAACATATGAATCTCCAGCCTAATAACCACACAGGCACTCTGGTCTCAAAATACATATACACAAAGGTACTCTGCCCCCAAAACTATGCACTTACTCCATTGTACAGAAAGTCAAGATGGTGTCCACTCTTCCTTTAGTGAAAAATCCTCGCACGCTTACATAGGTGCGCGATACATTATAAAATGTGCACACTTCTTTAGTATGAGATTCTCATGCACTGACTCAATGTGCCCAGAACCAAACAAAATACCCTGTACCATAAACTCACGAGGTTATATGTATAATTACATTTACATTTATATGTACAATTGGGGTTTGACCTAGGGGTATTACAGGTTCAACTAGAAAGGAGCCCAACTCATTGAGACCCCTTCGACACACTTCTCAACCACAACTATCACTCCCGCTGGTAGTTGGTCTTTTCTACATTTCCTCAGTAAATTTTACACCAATTCCTGCGTCACAATCCTTACTTTTGGGTTGCATATTCTCAACACATACAACCTCTGCACCCCTCTAACTGTGTGAAATTTCTCTCTCATTGGCTCTAATAGAGCCCAATCAGTTTTCTTGTCTGCAAACAGCAAGGTTGGATCTTCTCCATTTGTTGGTAAGGATGTGATCCTTGAAACCAAGTCTGTATATATAGATATTGGCTTGTCCATCCACAAATAACCGCCATGCACATAGGTTAAGAGGAGCTTAACACATACGGGTTGTAAGACCCAAGGTTTGGTTTAACTATGACCAACAAATCCTCAAGACACCATCCCTTTCGACATCAACTACTTGCACAGGTGAAGTCTCACCCGAGGTATCTATTGGGACTGTAAGAACCATGATATTGTAGTAGTAAGGGAAAAGGAGGTAGATACTTGATTCATTGTTCCTTATTCTACCTAATGTATCTTCTTGATTATTACATAGATTCTCATAGTCATTCATTAATATTGCACCATAATTAATCCATAAACTAAGTCTAGTCTATGAAGCATAGAAACATTATTTTGAAACACACATAGACAAGTAAAGAACACAAGACACAATATCATCTCTAAACTCTTTATTTATTCATATTCTGTCTTACCAACTGACTATTACATTTATGAACTTTGCGTAATCTTTCAACCTCACCTCTTAGTCTCTCGCTCTTCATACTATGATTCTCACCCCTAAATATCCCAATCCCATTACATATTTATACCCAAAATCCTTAGATTATTAATCCCAAAAATATCCCATTAAAATGCATGGCATGGATAACTTCAGTTAACTGGTTGTTTTATTTCTTCTTCTTTTCACTTTTCATGCAACTTTTATGTTGTTCTTCTATTTCTAGAATGTCATGATGCCCTCCTTTGTTCTTTATCCTCTCACTCACTTGATTTATTATTCTGTCCATGTGTTTTATTCATCCCACGTGATTTCCTTCCTTCAGTGCCCCTTTATACCTTCTGCGCCCTTACTTTATACTTAGGTTTTTTCTCCAAAAATTGCCTCCAAAACTGCATGTACAACAAGCCCCCAACACTCACCTGTGGCTCGTCTTGAGCCACTCAAGAATGTTTCCTGTTCTTCCATGCTACAATGAATTGTTGAGAGACATACTTAGCGACTTCTACCTCTGAGACAATTGTGGTCTCTTTTGTTGTGATCTCCTCTAGGGCCCGTGCGATCAAGTCTTGGAGTTTGTTCTCTATTTCGAGCATGACTTTTTTTACCGTACCTTGTATAGTGGCCAATTCACCAATAATTATTATTGCTTCCTCATTCTTGGGTCCTAGTTGCTTCTGAAGGACCTTATGATGGTCCTGTAGTTTCTCTACTTTGACATATAACTGTCATTGAGACAAAATGGCTTCCATATGCTTGACTGGTGGCAAGGTAGTCACCTTCTCTGCTGCTTCATTTTCCTGTTCTTGTGCTACTCACATTTTTGCCTCTACAGACTTCATCTTTGGGTCTCCCGTGATCTCTTCCCATAACTTCACAATATCTTGGCAAATATTTGCGCATTCATCTTCAAATTTCTTAATCCTGGAAATTGGTATCATTGTCGTCCTCATTCTACCTTCGCGCACCTTGAGTGGCAAGTCAGGTCTACATTTCTATTGAAATTATTGAATATGAATTATGAATCCCTTCATGACTTCACTAATATTTGAAAAATGTTCCTCTATAATGGCCTCTATGACTAGGGGAACCTCGAGTACTTCCTTATATAATTTCTGGACAACTTCCCATGTCTTCTACACCATGGATTCAACTTCGTACTTCTCTTGTTTTTCTTTTGTGGCCCTTTCCTCCACATCCTCTTTAGTCTTCACAACTTCCTCCATTTGGAATTCAATATCCTTATTTTTTTGAATGGCCATATCATATTGTGTCTGTACTTGGGTGCTTTTGTCCCTCTTTCTGGACAAGTCATAATGCGCAATGTCTCCTCTATACTTCATTTCCTGCACCAACATTTCTTGTAACTCTTGGACTCTTTGGATGGGTAGCTGAGATACAAATATATTCAGTTGGCCCAACACATTTTATTTCTTGCAATGTGCCTTCTAGAAACTTTGGCACAAGGTCCTTAATTGGTATGGTTTGTTGTTCTCCTTAGAGATGTGTTAGGGTCGTCTACACACTGTCCTCTTATTCACTTGGTCATATAAATGTTCCATCCCTTGATTTAAGGTCTTTCACGATGCATGTTATTTCTAGGAGTTGTTAAAGGATTCCCAACTGATCCTAAACCTTCTTTTGTTGGTCCTTGTGCTTCTTGGAAGATTCCTCCCAAAGCTCCTCTGTGGAATATTAGATCTAGTATCCAATTCGATCCATATCATCATCAATTAAAATGTAAAAAGGGGTTTGTCGTTGCAATTTAAATTTATTTTGCACTCCACCTATCTGTGATAGCCCTTTATCCTTTATTTTGAACCCTATGTCATTTGTATGGTCCTGTTCCTCCTTGATTTTCTCTTGGTATTCGTCCTCTTTTGAGGACCCTGGCTTGTCAGTTGGACTCTTCCATCATCCTCCTAATCAAAGATGATTAAGTGCACATCTTCAACTGTCAACCAATAACTAGTTGGAAAATCTTTTCGTGCAGGATCCTTTTTGGCTTGCACATACAGATGGTGCATGCCGACTCTGAAGCATGTGACATGCCTGTAGGAAATTACTGCTTCCTCTGGAATGTGCAGTGTAGTCTCCACTATGTTTGTAATGAGCTACAAGTACGTATAAAAAATGGTGTTGGTGTCATTTTTCTATCTCTTAATGGTGAACTTCCATAAGTTGGCATACCTAGCAGCCAAAGGGCTATGACCTGAAGCACTAGTAATATGTGGGCTCCTGCCAGCTGGCCAACACAATGAGAATGAATAACCATGCATAGTGAAAGTCATCACCTTTCTCTTGGGTCTCTGCGCAATCTTGTAGGAATTGGTTTAAAAAGAAATGTCACCCAGTTCATCTGAACTCCTTCCTTTCATTTTTCTGCCATGGAAATCATTGTTGTTGGCACTTTGTCTCTTCGACATTTTCACAACATCTTGTAGGACAAAACATGCCTTGTAAACCAGACCTCCTTGTCACCGATGATTTTCATGTATAGACCCCTTTTGCCTATAAATGTGTCATACTTGTATTTCATGGCCTCGAAGAGGGATCTCTCTCCCATTTTGTGGAATAGTAATGATGGGTCTTTGCCTTCTTTGCTCAACCCTGTCATATGCGCAATTAGTGTAGTATCAATTAAGACTAGGGTATCTAGCCAAAGTGTCACCCCATGGACGCAACTAAGAAATACCTTGACACATGCATTGAGTTCCATACTTCATTCGAAATGTGGAATTTCGAACAACTTCAGTATCTCGACTTTCTCCAAGCCTGACACCCATTCTTGTGGTTCCACCCGAATTACTCATGTGTCGAGGTTGGTATTCATGCACAAGTATTGATCCCTGGCCAACTCAGGGAATTTCTACTTGTCAGTGATATCATGGTCCATAAATTTTAAGTTGGTCACCTTGTAGAGCATGTATTCATTGCTACTGATGCCCTTTGGGACTGGTTCTATTCACTAGTACTATCACTAGGGGTGCATCATCCTTCCTCGGAGGTAAATAATCTCTGTGAAAAATTGCAGCTGGATTTGGGGCCGAAGTTCCGACCACTTCCTTGACCTCCACATCTACTAGTTTCTTCGATTTTTTATTTGTTGCAAGAGATGGTCCTCCCATTCTCGGTGGTGCTATTCTCTTTGTATGATGGAATGGTGGAAGATGTTTGTGTGGCTACTCATCTTGGTTACTCTTTCTCTGGTAAGTCAACTCTATTCACTTATTCTTGCATGCAACAATGCCTTAGATTCTCCCACCCTCCCGATTTTTTGTGTGTTCATGCCAAGTATACCTGTCTCATCTTGCCTTAACTGCCTTGTCCAATCTGATGTTGTAGTTGGTGACTTGGTAACTAAATTCTCCTTAGTTTCCAAATATTCCTTATGATTCTCCTTCGTATTGTTGATTTGTTCGTGATTTTTGACGACTTTTTTGATTTAATGCTTATATGATGCTTTTATGACTTGTCACACCCGCTACGTAAATGTCATTTAGTTCTCGATTGCTTTTAACAGTCTTGTCATTTCCAACCTGTGCAACAGTTCTTCTCTCTTCCAGCTATATAATTCACAGTTGGGCCTGTCTGTATCTTATCTTTGAACTTAACACCGTGTTATCATCGTATGTGATGATCATATCAATTGTGCAAGTTTTGATACCTTGGTATTTCAACACTCTTTTTCTTTTTCCTATCACTACTTTTTATTTCTTTTCTTTCCTTTTTCTACTTTTTATTTTGTTTTTCTTATTTTTCTTGCTACTATGGTACACTTACTATAATACAGGGGTTTTGGTGCAGCCCAGATTACTGTGAAGAATGTCGACTGTCTTTGTAGAGTTTCAACCGACTTCCATTCACCATTCCTTCCAAGATTATTCCATCCAGGGTTTCCACTCACGCATCACCTGTGTTGGTTATTTGATCTCTGTGCAGTGTAGGCCACCAAATCCCCACGCATAAATTATTCTATGTCGTTGATTTTCCTGTGTAATTTCCTCCATCAATCTCATCATGTGATTCCTCCACTATAATCGGCCTTTCATGTTCTAGTACACAATGACTCAATATTCCATTCAGCCCTAACTTATACAAGTTCCCTGCAATTAATTGATAATATGTTGCTTTCACTACCAATTTATTCCTCTACGCAATTATCAGTTAATAGGAGGCCATACTTGTTATTAGAAATTCCACAATATCTGCAAAGTAATCATCCACCATCCTTATTGCAAATGACCGCACATTTGGGAAATTATCATCTAAATTACCTGCATCTTCTTCTGTCAGTATGTGTGAGAGATGATCTGGTCCAACATTCAACTTTCCTAGTTTCACTATGATCTCAAAGTCATAATCCTGAAATAATAACAACCATCTGCATATTCTTCCTCCTAATACGAGATTGTTTACTAAGTACTTTAATGCAGAATGGTTTGTATACATATTGAAGTGGGACCCTAGTAAGTAATGTCTGAAATTATGTAGTGCATAAATCATTGCCAATCCTTCCTGTTCTATAGTGGTATAATTCTTCTCAGATATAGACAACTTCCTACTTGCAAACACAATTGGATGATCGATGTCCCCTTCTCCTAGTTATGATATTACTATGCCCAATGCTATGGATGATGCATCTACATGTACATGGAACTCCTTGTTCCACTCTTAAAATATCAAAATGGGTGTGGTTACTAGTCTGTTTCAACATGTCCAGCCCCTTCTGGAAGCCCTCATTCCATTGGAACTTGGCTTCCTTCTTCAATAACTTTTCCATGGGTGTTGTAATATGCGCATATCCTTTGATAAAATTTCTGTAATAACATGTGTGACCCAAAGTTTTCCTTTTCTTTCTGACTGATGTCAGAGTCTCCAATTCCAGAATCATTATAATCTTGGCTGGGTCAAATGAGAGTCCTTTTCATATGACATGTCCTAGTAGAATTCCTAATGGTGTGCAAAATATACACGTCTTTAAGTTCAATGAAATATTCCAATGTCTGCATCGATATAACATGAGCCGAAGAAATTATATAGGATCATGCAGTAGATTGAACATCGTCCAATCATCTAAGTAAACTTCCAAAAATTTGTGGATGAACTCCTTCAATGCTACCACTACTACTCTAGAAAAAACCACAGGGGAGAATTCAATCCAAATGGCATCACCATGTACTGATAACTACCCCACTCCATCACAATGTGGTTATCTGTATATCCTACTGTGCAATTGTTATCTGATGGTACCCATAGGATCCATTGGTAAAGGAATATGTTTCTTGACCTCCTACGTTCTCCAATACTTCATCTGTGAATGGTGTTGGGAATAGATAATGTAAGCATGCACCATTCAATTTCCTTAGATATACACAGATCCTAATTCCTCCTGTTTTCTTGTCTTATACCATCGTTGGGATAATCCATTTAGATTCTTCTACTAGTTCAATGATTCCATCATCTAGAATCCTATCTATTTTATCATTGACCTTCTCCTTGTACCTTGGGTTCAAACTATAATGTCTTTGTCGTACTATATTAGCTCCATGTTTTAGTGGGATCTTCATCTTTCCTAAGTTGCATGTTATCCCCTTCATCTATGAGAATCTAGTTGGAAATAAATATTGATATTTCCACACTAAGTCTGCAACCTTCTCAATTGTATTATCATTCCAATAATCTCCTATCTGCGCAAACTTAGTGATCCAGGTGGATATTGGTGGCCACCCACCTATTCCAACTAGCTCCTCCTGTCCATTTTTGTTCATCATGTCCTTCTATAATACTTTAATATTGTGAGTTCTACACTTCTGGGGCTGTCTGAAGACCCACACATTCTCCAGGTGGATACAAGTGGCCTCTCGCCTAATCCAACTGGCGTATTTTGTATGTTTTCATGTCAGCAATTCTTGTTGTACTTTCATGGCTATTTTGGGGCCCTAAACGTTGTTTTTTTGGCTCTCCACTGTCAAAATGTAGATGGAATCAGATTTTGATGAAGAAATGTGTATTTATCTAAAATACCTTTCCAACGGGCTATCACACACCTAAAATAGAGGTCGTATGCAAAAGTTACAACCCTAGGAAGTTGAGGTACCAAAATACAACAACTTACCCATAGGGCCCACATGACTTTTGGCATTTCACCTTCTAGGGTTAGGTTTGTGGATGTATATGATTTTGGAATTCATAAGTAATATGAAAAGGGAATATGGAGCCTCATTTAAATCCATTATGCTTAGAAGGATGCGCGTAGCCGCCACATCTCTTCTCAGAGATAACTACCACCATTCGAGAAAGTTTTAGTTCTACAGTTTTACAGTTTTAGCCTATTTAATTATTTAATAGAAGATATTGTTCACTAGATATTTGTGTTATTCTTCCTATATCTATGTTTATTGTATTCAGTTTGTTAACCAATTAGTTCCACTCCTAAATCTATATCAGTGGTATCAGAGCGGTCTTCTCTTCATTTATTTTTCTTCATGCATGTCCCCGACAAGGTCTGGGTACAAGAAGTTGGGACTCGAACCAATCGAGCCATTACCAGATCGGTCACGCCGAGCCCAACAACAACCCATGGGAGACAAAAATAAATACGATGGAGTAGGAGATCCTATTAAAATGTTGCTCGAGGAATCCCTTTCGTGACAAAGGAACTAAATGATGAACAAATTTGCGTAGATCCTTCAACGGTTTCCCACGGGAGAAGCATATTCATCAAGCAGCCATGCAACCCCCTTCAAGGTATAGGTAAATTTTGACATTCCATTATTTGAAGGACTGATAGATGTGGATGTTGTAGATAAATGGTTGAATCTACTTGAAGGATATTTTTGGTCCACGATTTTTCCGATAGGGAAAATATCACTTTTGCACTCCTCAAGGTCATTCCCCATGTTAAAGACTGGTGGGATAAATGCTCTGAGAAACGGGTCATGGAGGAATATGCAATTGTTTTGGTGTCCCCTACATGGGATTCCTTTTGGGACACCATTAAAGAACAATAATACCCTGTTCGAAGCTACGAGGACCAGTACACTAGATGGACCACCCTATGTCAAGAAAAGGACCAGAAAGTACTAGACTTCACCAATATTTTCCATACACTATGCACCAAATTGGGTATGAAATATTTTGAGAATAATCTCATGATCAAATACTGTGGATGTTTGCATAGATACAGTCAAACAGAAATGGAGGTCCTAGACATCACCTAATTGGCCATGGCTTATAGATACGTTGTCAAGATCGAGCAAAAATTTAAGCAGAAACAATGAGAGTTTGGATCTGCAAACCCCTCATAGCCAAAGCAGGGAAAGGGAACCCCAACCCACACAACAAGGGACCAAGTTGAGATGGCCACCCTCAAGACAATACGTCCAAGCCACAACACAAGAAGGGCAACGAGAAGACAAAGAACGACATGGGAAAATGGTGTGAGTACCATAAAATTCCTTGGCACAACACCAACAAATGTCGCTCCAAGTAGTCCCTCGTGGTCGAACTAAAGGCTTCCGAGTCAGAGGCAGATTCTGATCCTGAGTCAAATCCTGAAGGAGGGAAGCGGATTATCGATGCTGAACGTAGTGCCACAGTCACTACCACCAAAGTATGGCCAAGCGAACCAGAAGAACCAGAGGAGGGGGAACACCTCTTTCACTCACAGATGTGGGTCAAGGGGGCTCTGATTCATTTCATTGTCGACAATGGTAGTCAGAAGAACCTGATTTCAACAAAGGTTGTCAAGCGACCAGACCTGCCAATGACATTGTACCCATATCCCTACATGATCGACTCACTTCGTCAAGGAAGAGATCTCTATGTCAACCAATAATGTCATGTTCCCTACGACATCAAGCCTTTCAAATATAAGTTATGGTGTGATATTGCTCCCCTTGAAGTTTGTGATGTTATTTTAGGACAACCATATTTGTGGAAGTGTCATGCTATGTATGAGTCTAAACCCCACATTGTTATTATTACTTTGGGTAGACAATTGTACAGGATCCCATATGTGGCACTGCCTACTGCTAAGCAATGCAGCAAGGTCATTTCACAGACCAGGAAGTTCATCTTCTTTATGATTCGTGCTCATAGTAAGTAGAAGGTCGTCACCACATCCATTGCCTCTACACAATGCCTCTCTTTGTAGCATAAGAAAGTGGATGGGATTGTGTAAGAATACAGAGACATATTCGCCTTGCCTACAGGGGTACCGACACACTGCCAAGTCAAGCATCCAATTGATTTGACCCTCAATGCACCTCTACCTAATGGACCAGTCTATCAATGCTCGCTGATGGAGAATGATGAAATCGAATGTCAAATCCAAGAGCTTATTCAAAAGGGGCACTTCATACCCAAATCCTCCCCTTGAGGAAGCCCGATTGTACTGGTGTAGAAGAAGGACGGGACTTGGCAACTCTACATTGATTACAGAGCCTTAAACAAAATCACAGTCAGGAGCCGCTACCCCATTCCCATGATTGATGACCTTCTTTACCAACTCAAGGGGGAAACATTCTTCAACAATATTGACCTGAAGTCTGGCTACCAACAGGTTCCCATCGAACCAACTGATGTCTAGAAGACAACCTTCAAGTCTAAACAAGGTCTCTATGAATGGATATTCATGCCATTTGGCTTAAAAAATGCACCAACCACTTTCATGAGGTTGAAGGATGATGTATTGAGACCCTTCACCAACTCCTTTGTGGTAGTATATTTGGATGACATCCTCATCTTCAACAGAATGTGGGAGGAGCACTTGCAGCATATTCAGAAAGTTTTGAGCACTCTGCGGCAACACAAGATTTATGCCAACTTGGAAAAATTCTCTTTTGGCATGAACATGGTCCAATACCTAGGCTACATTGTTGATGAGTATGGGGTACATTTTGATCCAACTAATATCCAAGTCATCCATGACTGGCTAGCCCTAACCACACTGATCGAGCTTTAGAGCTTCTTGGGACTAGAAAATTTCTACAGATGGTTTGTGTTGGGATTCTGCCATATTGCATGGGCCCTTAGCCAGGTGACCAAGGGTGATGGTAGGGCCAATTTCATGTTGGGGAAGGAGAAACAATGAGCATTCGATGATCTAAAACATCGCTTGTGCTCATCTCTAGTACTCTCCTTTCCTGATCTGCAACAACCATTCAAGATTGAGACTAATGCATTTGACTATGCTGTGGGCATTGTTCTCACTCCGCACAAGCATCCTGTGGCATACCATAGTGAGAAACTCTATGATATTGTTGAGAAATACCCCACCTATGACAAGGAAATGTATTACATTGTACAAGCCTTCCATCAATGGAAACATTACATTCTAGGGAAAGAGACGATCATACACATTGATCACAAGCCTCTTTAATTCATACAAACACAAGGGAAATTGCAGAACGATCACCATCATATTGGTCCGCCTACATTCACTAGTTTCATCTCAACATCAAGTATAAGACATGTATCTCCAATCATGTCGCTGACTACCTCATTCAGACTCCTGTGGCTGCACTCAACACTGTGCTCCATTCCTATGCACATGAATCATCAGAGTGGCCCCAACTTTATTAGCAAGATCTGGACATCGCCAACACATATTAGCTCTTGGGTATAGGAGCCACTGTCACTGATTTTCACATTCAGGAAAGAATATTATGCCACCTGAGCCATCTATGTGTTCATACAAGTGAGCCTGCAAAGATGATTTGGGAATCCCACTACAGTCAGGTGGCAGGACGTTTTGGCGTGGAGAAAACTGTGGTCGTTCTTCTGAACATTTTTTTTGGCCAAAAATTCGAGAGGACGTCAACAAGTATATCATATATTTCGCTTCCTACACCATTGAAAAGACAACCATCAAGAAGCAAGGCTTATACACCCCTCTTTCTATTCCATAGAATCCGTGGGAATCCATCTCAATGGATTACATGTCTGGTTTGTTGTCCACCAAGCATGGAAATGACTGCGTGTTTTTGGTCGTTGATCGGTTTTTGAAGATGGCCATCCTCACAACTTGTAAGAAGAATTTCATAGTGGCAGATACTACCAAGATCTTCTTCCAATGAATTTGGGTCCACTTTGGGATACCACTAACCATCATATCCGATCGAGACAATAGGTTCCTCAACACCTTTTCGTCGATTCTTTGGTGTCTCTTGGACACCAAGCTCACAAAATCCACTTCTTTCCACCCCCAAATCGATGGCTTAACTGAGGTCGTCAATTGGATGATTGTGCACATCTTTCACATGTACAATTCTAAGAATCCCCATACATGGGACAAGAGTCTCCCATATGTCCAACACATTTACAACAAGGCTCTCCATAATTCCACCGACCATAGACCATTTCAGGTGGGTCTGGAATTCCAACCCTTGGGACCCATTGATGTTTCACTTCCTCTTTCCACCACACAGACAGACTCTTCCCATGATTAGTCTGCGATCGACAAAGCCACCAGATTCATTGAGCGAATTCAACACATCCGCCAATAAGTCTAGGATATTTTTCATAAATCCAATGCTAAGTACAAGAAGCACCATGATAAACACAGGGTACCGCACCCGTTTATGGTTGGTGATGAAGTCTGGTTACATTTGCAAAAGGAGCATCTCACCAGGCCCTATTGGAAGCTTCACCCACTTTGTTATGGGGCTTACACTATCACCAAGGTTGTGGGTAAAAATTCTTTTGATCTCAACACTCCACCCTTTCTTGGTCTGCATCCAATATTCAATGTGGACCTCCTTCGACCATATTTTCCACCTTTATTGGACACCTCTGATATCTTCGAACAACTAACAACAACAGAGCTCAACACTGACTGCATGGAACAAGAATCCATTGATCAGATAGTGGACACACAGGTCAAGGGAAATCGCCAACAACTAATCCATATTCATCGAGTTGTCAAGGCAGGGCAACTCCTACACCAAGGCACGTGACTCACCTGGGGCCAAATCCAATAGAAGTTTCCTCACCTGATGGGGAAACTCAACACAATGGATACCATTTCTTCCTAAGGGGGTAGGATTGATCCAGGTGGATATTGGTGCCCACCCACCTATTCCAATCAGCTCCTCGTGTCCATTTTTGTTCAACACATCCTTCTGTACTTCTTTATAATTGTGAGTTCTACACTTTTTGGGTTGTCTGAAGTCCCACACATTCTCTAGGTGGATACAGGTGGCCTCTCACCTAATCCAACTGGCTTATTTTGTATGTTTTCATGTCAGCACATCCTTCTGTACTTGCATGGATCTTTTGGGGCCCTAAATGTTGTTTTTTGGCTCACCGCATTCAAACTATAGACAGAGTCAGATTCTGACAATGAAATTTGTATCTCTCTAAAATACCTTTCCAATGGGCTATCACGCACCTAAAATGGAGGTCATATGCAAAAGTTATGACCCTAGGAAGTTGAGGTACCAAATTACACTAACTTACCCATAGGGCCCACATGACTTTTGGGGTTTAACCTTCTAGGGTTAGGTTTTTGGATGTCTAGGGTTTTGGAATTCATGAGTAATATGCAAAGGGCCTCTGGAGTCTTATTGTAATCCATTATTCTTAGACAGATGCACATAGCAGCCACATCTCTTCTCAGAGATAGCTACCACCATTCGATCAAGTTTAAGTTCTGCAGTTTTACAGTTTCATCCTATTTCATTATTTACTAGAAGATATTGTTCACTGGATATTTGTGTTATTCTTCCTATCTCTGTGTTTATTGTATTCAATCTGTTAATCATTTCATTCCTCTCCTAAATCTAGATCTCTTAGGATTCTCCGTTGTCCCAATGTTGACCTTCTTTGTATTTATAGGTTGTGTGTGTGTGATAGATGGAAGCTCTAGCCCTTATACTATGTGTGTTACTTTTGTCTCTAGTATTTGTACATTCCTGGGATCCTCTTCCTCATATTCTTCCGTCATTACATTATAACATTCCAATAGCTTCTGGACCATCATCTTATATTTGTGTGCACTGCATAAGGGTACTACTTCCATCATTTCTACCTTTGAAAAAATATTTGTTCGAATGGCCTGCTGTGTTGCATGTATGGAGGGAGATTCATGTTCAAATTTGAACGTGATTTTGAATCTTTAGACCAATTCTTCTCATTTTTTTGTCTCCCTATGCATATCTAATTCTAAATACCAATTATTTGGGATTATGTCCAACATGTGTATGAATCTGTGTGTCCACTCTATCTCCGATTTTGAGTGCCATAAAGCCCTAAATATTTCCATGTGACCCGTTGGGTCGCTCTCTCCTGTGTATTTTTGGGCACTTTCTTCTTCCTCAGGCCCAAAGTGTATCTGCATAAGTCTATTTCACTAATCCCAATCCTTCATTCCTTTTCTGTGTGAAACCCACCATTTAGCTGGAGTTTTCTTTAGGACGACATCCAGTTCCAACAACCTTTGTTGTTCAGATACTTGTAACTCAAATTATTTTATAAACATACCAATATCTATTAGTCCATCATACCTGGGTGGGTCACATAACTCCGCTCCAATCTAGTGCAAGGATCGATTTGTATGTGCACCTCGTCTAGTTGACACTTTATGCATCCTTTACTGCCAATTCTCTAGAACAACTTTTGAATATGATGTGCACGAACTGACACTTCTCCAACTCAGTGCACCATCCATTTTCAGGTCAACATAGTCCTCCATCCATGCATTTAGATTATACAAGTTGTCAATTTCATTCCCTCTTTTGGACTCTATGTATCTATTCCCTTCTAATGGGTCTAAAGGTGCAATAAATTTCATATCCCTAACCTCAAATATCATCTCCCTCCTTTTCAAGTTAATAATTGTTTGGTTATTAAACACCCATTCCAATCCCATCAGTGCTAGATACAATTGATTATCATATACTATCTCAATAAATTCAATGTCTTCCATGCTGCGCACCCCATCTATATTCACAGGTACTCTTTTTATTCACTCAATCATGACTATCTTATAATGATTCACGAGCCTTAACTGAAAAGGGGACCATACTAGCTCAGGTTCACCCATAATCTCCCATGTCTGCTAGGTAGTACGTTCACATAATATCCGAAGTCCAAAATAATATTATGCACATCGTACTCTCCAATCTAAGCATTGAACCTGAATTCTCCATTGGTTTTCTTCCCATGCAGTACTTGGTTTACCATTCTATGCGTGATAAGGGTTTCTATTCCTTTTGTGCATTGATCAATCTTCTCATATAAAGAACTTAGTGCAGTCCTATATTTTATTAATTCTACACAACTCTTTAAGAATTTTGTTAGTGTACTTACCTGCGCTATTGGATTCTCTAGCACAACTTGACCTTCTATCTGAGGCATTGTTGATGTTGATGCTCCCTCATGCAGTCCAAGTATTTGTTTTCTAGATTTCTGATATGTCTCTTTCTCCCGTTGTGGATCGAATGGGGGTATAGGCCCACTAACTTATGTACCCACTACCCATGATGCTTTCTTTGATCTGTCCATGTTCTAGCTCCTGCATGTGTAACAACTGCCACTGTTGGTCCTTCATTGCATCTTTCAACTGATATCATCTGCACATTCTGATTATGATTTTGGTTCGGGTTTCCTCTGGCCTGCCTTTGAAACTATTTGGAGATAGTCTTCTGTCGAGTAATCCAGTGGTCTACAATATGTGCATGTGGTACACAGAGTCTGAAAATCATGGGCTAAGTGTCCAGGTTGATTACAGTTATAACAAATAATCGGTCCTCGTCCTCCTCTACCAAAATTCCCTCTACCTTAGCCTCTGCCAAAGTTTCCTCTCTTCCCCTAATTGGAACCTCTCTTATTATTATACTGTACACCACCTCCATCAGTGTCAGTATTCTCTTCCTAGATCTTATACATATCTGATGTGCACACCCTTAGTAGGTTGAATGTACAAAAATTCTTCCCTTCATGTCCTAACGACTTTAAAACAATTGAAAATTAAGTTCTTTGGAGTAATCTGATACTTCTGTAGTAATGAAAACTCAGTGGGATGATGACCCCATTTCTGAAAAATCTCGCAGTATCTTCCCCTAGGTAGTGGATTTGACACTCTGGCTACCAAATACTGCACGAATGTTGGGAATTCATCCTTGTGATGGCCCTATGTCTTGCACTTGGTACACCAAATTTGTTATTATTCCTTGCTTCCTTTAGTAAGCTCAACCAGTTGAATTTTCAATGTGACTAAATATGTCTAAACTTGTGCCATTCCTCCAATATCTCTTATCGGCAATGCCTCGAGCTTCATTGCAATTTTGAAGTCGCTGTGACAAAAAATTCTGTTGTATTAGTGGCCTGCAAATGTGTGGTAGAAGTATTTCAATGAACCACTCTTGATGTTTTTGATCTGGAATTTGGAAATTCAATCTCCCCATCACATCCTTAAAGTGTTGATCAAAATCCCATATTGACTATGTTTGTACCTGTTTGATCTCTTTCAGTTCGGTGTTGTACTGCGATTCTAAATTTGGGTTTTTGAAATCCTTGAGTAGTGCTTGGTTGATGCATGCCCTCTAAATGTTGTTGCTAACTACACAATATTCACAACCTCGTCCTATATGTTCTTATCGACTCAAATTGTTTCATAGACAAGAAAGTGTTGCTCTGGATCCTCCGACCCCACTCCCTTGAATTCAAGAAGTCTAAGACTATTATCTAGTCCCACCATGTTGGTTTGTGTAGTCCCCCCTTGGTGATGTTGGTCGACTCTGATTTTGACTTTGCGTACTACTCCCACTATTCTGACTACTACTATTATGTCCTCCTTGACTAACTACGATGGATTTTGACAAGTATTCAAATGTTATCCTTGATTGTGGTGAAGTGCATGGGGTCATTGATTCAATGTAGGATCCTATCTGAGTAGGTCTTACCGACTCTTCTAGCACTGGAATGTACCGACACCCCTCTTCTCCTCCTCCTACATATGGTATCTCCATGATTAAAACTTGTGTGCAAGGTTCTCGTTCTTCTGGCTCACTACGCGACTCTTCTTTTCCATCCCCAGTCTTTTTCCTTTTGTACCTCCTTCCTCTGCACAACTCTCCAAACTCATAATATTCCTCTGGTGTACTGCTTTCTTGCATCTGAAGTCCCTTCCTTCCCTTTTCATTGCTTCCTTCCTTCTCTCAAATGATCCTCCTTCCATCCTCTAGCTCCCCCTACATGCGCAAAATCCCTTTTAGATGTCATACTTCATTATCATCACGTGTTTTCACATAACAACATTTTTATCCACGTATTCAATGATTTCAAGAACCTTCCACATGGGCCTTTGAAAAACTTTATTTCTTCAACACTATATGATTGAATGCACTCTATAAAAAATTATGTAACATAACCCCCTAGTACACTATCCAACCAAAACTCAACTACTCAAGTAGTTGGGTCACTTACCGAATTCAGCCATCTGACCAATTTAGGATTCCAATTCTTTAGTGCTACAAAAATAAACCTTCCTTTGCATCCATTGCATGTTACTCATTCAAGGGTTAATTTTCTCTTGTCACACAAATTCCCATTATTTTCTTTCTAACCAGTTCATGATATCCTTCTTAGTTGACTTCCAAAACATTCCCTTAAGTGAAATTTCCCGGTCCCAACAACATGACCATTTGTTGGTTGTTTCAAGTATGTGCATGGGTTGTAAGACCTAAGGTTCGGTTTATCTATGAACAACAAAACCTCAAGACACCAACCCTTTCGACATCACCTTCTTGCGCAGATGAAGTCTCACCCGAGGTATCTATTGGGATTGCAAGAGTGTTACACTCTAAAGATGTCCTAAAAACAACCTTAGTCTGACATTAATTTTATCAACCGAGGATTCATATTTTCTTTCAAGATTGTCAGCAAAGTTTATGCAGATAGTTGTAGAGGTTTAAATCATGTATATAGTTCAATTACAACAAATCTGAGTCTATCTAAATTACTACAATAGTCAAGTTCTTCACACATTAACTATAGAATCTGAAACTAATAACTCAATCAACATAAATATATTCTGAGCAATAACACACCATGAATTAAAAATGTCAATCACTTACTGAATTCATTCATCTATCCAATAAACAACAATTTAATCTACAAAAACACTTAATGAATCAATCTCTCAATGATTAATTAATCTATTGGAAAGGGACAATGATATACTGAATATTTAAGAAGGAACAACAAATGCGAATTAAACAAAAGGAACAACAAATGAGAATTTAATTAAAGGAACAACATATGTGAATTTAAATGAAAGGAACAACAAATGCAAATTTAAATGAAAGGAATTCACAAGCAATAAATTGAAAACAATCAGTATTGGAACAACAATCGATAATCTATTCTCTAGAAATGGAATAACACCAATTCATAAAAGAATCAACACATTAATGAGTCTATTGTAATTGTTGAAAGGAATATCAAATCACAGAATTATAACAGAATTGATAAAATTACAGATAAGACAGTAGCTCCTATCGACTAGGCCCACGGTCTTCAGAAGATACTGTTAAGAAAACTCAGTACGCGGAAATGATCAAAACACTTGAAGCTTCCATTAATTCCATAATTGATAATTCATTTACAATGGGATTGTTGTACAACGTGTCAACAATTAAGAGAGCTGAATTCTGGTATCCCTCTGTATTTTTCACTCTTCTTTATATATTACAATGAGATAAGTAACTTAAGCTATCCTGAGGATCGAGAGATCCTCAAGATTGATTTTACTATTCATGAAGATTGCAAGATAAAAAGTCAATCTTCATTTGAACCGTTTTGTGCCTGATTTCTTCGATATTCAATGGTCTGTGCATATTCATGATCTTCTTAATTATCCTTAGTTAACAACAATTGTCCATTTCTTCATAAAATCAAAACAATTCAAACCAAAGTTCAGAAAATATCTAATACCATTTAACATTATTTCCTAAGATATTTTAAACCATTTTCTTTCCTAATTACTTCAAACTAATAGAAAAGTAAACAAAGAATATATCATAAATCAAAGTAACAAGGAGAATATTTATACCTTTTTCTCATCCCAACATACCCCCCATCTTACCTTTTTGCATGTCCTCATGCAACAAGAGAGTTTATATGCAAAGAAGTGATACTGAAGGGTGTAGAGGTATCTTCCCTAGGCCTCTAGAACCCATGATTACCTCTAAGCTCTTCAACAACAACATCTTCCCCTTTCTTATGGATTTCATAAACAATCTGATAACCCTCTAGAGGATACCAAATAATGGGGGGACTGTACTTGCATCCAATCCAGGAAGGCCCTTCTTCCATGATCATTTTGGCATACCTTTCTAATATGAGAGTAGCTTCTTGAAAATTCCTAAAATGAAATGGTTCCCTATTCTTGAATTCATTTGAAGAGACACTCCATATTAATTTGGCAATAGAAAGGGATTCTTCTTTAATTTCTCCAAACTACTGCATCTCTGAATGTACAACATGTCTATGGATGGGAGATAAATATTCCACAACCTTCTCCCTCTTCATAAATTCTCTATGTTTCATAATGGTATCAAAGGGTTTAGAAGGTTCCCCTCTAACCCATAGGTCTAGCCCCTTCTCTCTTTTCATTAAGACCTTATGTGATTTGGCCCACCTAAGTTTATTTTTGGAAAAAGACAAAAAGGCATGAAACTGGATATCCCCAGTGAATGGATTGGGGTTCTCATCTTTGTTTTCTTCTAGAATGAAATCATGTAGATATAGTTCACACAAAAGGTATTGTACTACATCCTCTTGTTCTTTAAAACATGAAACAAAATTAGAGACAGTGGTAAACTCATAAGGTCTTCTTTCCCTAATGGCTTTCAATTTTAATAACGGATAACGTTCTAATAGAAATAGGGCATAATTAGTAGAAGGGGACCTCCAAGCTAATATATCAGAATAAACAGAGAAAATATTTTTTATTTGATTCAAAGCTCCATCAAGCTGACCCTGCACTTTCTTTACCTTTTCTTTTTCTCTACTAAGATCAACAAAGGTTTCATTCTTAGTTGCTGACATGGATCAGAGTTGCCTGACAACTTTTTGATGCTCTGTTATTGTCACCATTTCATTTTGGCATTGGGTGAGGGTCTGTTGGGATTGTTCCAATTCTACTTCCAACCTTCTAATAGTAGCATCTCGTTCAGGAGAATGAAATACTTCTTCAGTCTGAACAATGGTTTCTACTGTTGTTGGAGAATCTATCTAATTTTCTATTTCAACTAATTCCAAAGGAGCATGAAAATCTGTTTGTGTTTCAACATAATTAGTGTGAATTGCCCTTCTGGGAAGTGAATTTATTCCCTGTAATCTAGCCCTATTAGATTTCCTCGTCTTATGGGATTTGTCATATTATTCCAGTTGCTTCTTAAGTTGTCTAATTTTTTCTTTCAATTTGCCAACTTTTTGTTTTAATACCTTTATTTTCTTGACCCTCTTCTTCAATGTCTTATTTTCATGTTCCAGTTTTTCGACTCTGTTATTGCCTTTTTCTGTTGTTTCTTTATGTTCAAGGGGAATTTCAAGGTCTTCCCCACCTTGATCAATTGGAAATTCATTCCCTATATCTTATGGGTTCTCTTGTTTCTCTAAAGGAATGTTCTCATCGAACTGAGGTTTTAGTTGTTCTTCTATCTCAAGCGATTCCCTCATAGGAGAGGATGTCATTTCCATATCAGGAAGATCAAAGACAGAGTTTGAAGGAGGAGAGGTTGGAGCTTGGGGTTCTTCCATCCTTTCTATATCTTCAGTAGTGATATTCCCAAATTTCCCAAAACTTGGGTTGTCTCCTCTTCATAACTTCTAAATGTTGATTAATGTTGGTTGTCATTGATGTCAACCCTTGAAGAAATCCTAGTGGCACAAATGTTTGGGTAATGGACCCAAGTTTGTTTGATGTAAAGATGAATCATTATTGTCTTGTCATGGTTGATAATAAGTACAAATGGATGAACTCCAAAGTAGTCCCCTTACGGTGAAATACCTCACGGAAAGACGCTTTGCGGATTGAGTTATCCTATAAGTATGGTTAGAGAACCCATGCTTATTTGTGGAATAATGAGATGAAGGTTAGTGAATTTGTCAGTGAAACTATCCTATATGGATAGTGCTTGTCATGAATCATTATTTTCTTGTCATGTTTTATAATAAGTACAAATGGATGAACTCCAAAGTGGTCCCCTTATGGTCAAATCCTTCACAGGAAGACGCTTTGCGGATTGAGTTATCCTATAAGTATGGTTGGAGAACCCATGATTATTTGTAGAATAATGAGATGAAGGTTAGTGAATTTATCATGAAACTATCCTATATGGATATTTATTTTCATGCCATTTTCGATGGTATGTGGAACGTCACATAACTCCTCACGGTTAGAGAGTTATGGCCATGAGAAGTTGGAGAACCCAGGTTTGGGTAATGAACCCAAGTTTGTTTGATGGATAAAGGTACGTTTTTTGATATATTTGTAGGTAATACTATTCTATATGGATAGTACATGCCATTCCATTTCTGGTGGTATGTGGAACATCACATAAATCCTCACGGTTTGAGAGTTATGGCCTTACGAAGTTGGATGACCCTCATATGTCATCTAGAAGCCCCAAAAGGTGAAAGTAGTCAAAGTGGTTTAAGAGATTTTAGAAGGTAAATAATAAAGTGAAGTGATGAGTGTACTATAATTCAACATGAATAAAAAATAAATTATTTAAATAATAAATTTAATGGAGAAATTAGAAGTGGGTTAACCCTAAAATAAGGAAAGTGGACAAAGTGACCTAGAAGATGTTTTAAAGGAAGCTACTTGGAGAGTATAAATAAGAGGCAATGCTCTCTCATTTTAGATCACAATTGAGAATATTGAATATATATAGGTGTATAAGGTAACTAAAGGATAACCAAGCCAAATGTTTGATGGAAGGTGAAGAAAATAAGGTTGAAATTCAAGGAAGGATAAATTCTTTTCATGGTGCTTTCTAAGGTATGTTATTTACAGGTCATCTCACCATTTTTGCAATAATTGTTTTTCTAGAATGATTCAGACCGTGAAATTTCTATGCCATTGAGGAAACATATCGAAGCATCTATGGTAAAAAATTCATCTTGTGGGTCGTTGTATTTTTGGAGTTATACTCCGTGGAAAATAGGGTTTCTGGCTAGTCCTGAAACTAGTCTAAAACAGGGGTTTCGGGTAAAAACGTCATAACTTCTTCATAACATATCCAAATTCAGTAAGACCAAATGTTACAGTTAGATTACAGTCTATAGTACGCTGTGTAAAATTTTCATATCAATTCAACAAGCATTCCGTGAGGGGAACGCTCTACAATGTCGCTCTCTAGAATAAGCCATAATTCAACAAGGTATGCCATTTTTGCTATAGATCCTTTTATGAGAGGTTTCAAGTAGTGAAAAATGGATGAATTACATAAAACACATTGAAGAACATTGTGTATCAGTTTCATATCTTTATTCAATATAGGTACAAAGTTATGATTATTTCAAGTTAGGGTTGTTGACTAATCCGAAACTAGTCATGTAAGACTAAAGAAAAGTTTGACGAAAATGCTAGTCTCTTGTTGTTAAAGTTAAGGAAGGTTTGTAGGTATGCGATCATATACACCGGGTCAATTACAAAGTTACAAATCATATTTGCATGATGAAATTTATGAGGGCTTTTGGTTAAGGTACATGTTGGGTACATGGTTGAGACAAGTAGTTGATGAGTTGGCACATACATGAGGTGTATAGTTGATGATGTTGGCACATACATGAGGTGTATAGTTGACGATGTTGGCACATATTGATGAGTCATAGTTGATGATTAGTTGATACATGATTGATACATACTTGGTACATGGTTGGAGGAAATTCTTAGTAGTATTGTTGACACATGGTTTATGGATAATGTAGCATACTTGTATTATTAGAAGCACATATTGATCTTGGTGATGATTATCAGTTGTTGTGTTATGCTTGGTTGATTCACATCTTTGAGAGTTGTCTTGGTGATTGATATTGGTGAGTAGATCTGATTTGGTTGATAATATTGATGAGACAGGTTGTTGTGATAGGTTGTTTGGACAAGTTGTTGTGACAGGTTAGTTGTACACGTTTGGTGCATGATTGATGCACTTGTTCATGGTACAGGTTGAGGTATAGGTTGGTGCATGGTTTATGCACTTGTTTATGGTACAGGTTGATTACAGGTTGTTTGGTATATGTTGGTACATTGTTGGATGCACTTGCTTATGGTACATGTTTATTATAGGTTTTTTGGTACAGGTTGGTGCATGGTTGATGCACTTGTTTATGGTATTGGTTGATTACAGGTTGAGGTATAGGTTGATGAATGGTTCAGGCTTATTGGTATAGGTTTACAATGGTATATCTCACAGTGATAGTGTGATAGTGGTTCCATCATTCTACTTCTACATCAGGGCAGTTGGACGGGGCAAGGACAGGTGGTTGTAGCCACCTTCCGATTGTAGCTGGAGAACATAGGGGGTTGTAGCCTCCTTCTGGTTGTAGCCAAAGAATTGGGGAGTTGGAGCTTCCCTCAGGTTGTAGCCTGGAAAACTAAGGGGTTGGAGCCTCCTTCCCATTGCAGCTCGGAAAAAAAGGAAGTTGGTGCTTTCATTGAATGTAATTCTTCAAGACATATAAGAAAAAACATTTTGTGGTTTTCTCTCACTTTGGGTTTCCATGTAAAACACTGGTGTACTGTGTATGTGTATGATTTTTCATTTGTTCATTGATTATTTACTTTGCAGTTATTGGATGATAATGCTACACTTGGATTATATGGTTAAAAAGGATTAAATTTTTCTATTATTGATTCACCCCCCCACTCAGTAATCCAACAATTGGTATGAGAGCCGGTTCCTTCAGGAAATAGTTTAACCACTAGAAGGAGATCATGGATTATTATGAGAATGGAGTACCAATTTTTAATGGTCATAATGGTTTTAAGTATGAGATGTGGAGCATAAGGACGAAATTATTTTTAGAGGCACAGGGACATTATATTTGGCTATTAGTTGTTAAAGGATATGATAGTTCAAAAAGGGAAAAGACTGCAACCAAGAAGGAAATGAGGAAGAATAAAAAAATAGAAATGGATTTCATCTAGGAAGGATTACCTAATCCAGTAAGAGAAAAGGTTGGTAAATGTTCATAAAAAAAATAACTTTGGGATAAGTTACATGACATTTATTCTTCAGCCATCGCAGATTTAGAAAATGCCAAAGAATATGCAAATATAGAACAAGAAGAAAGATGCTCATCATGTCAGACAGATTCATAAGAGGAAGAGTATGAAGAAGCAGAAGTTAATTACACAAAAAAATTGATCAGTGCAATTAAATATCCAAAGAAAGAAAGAGAAGAAAAAAAGTCTTCCAAGAAATAATTGATGAACCAAAAATAAAGTGTTCAAGGTTACGAAAAGGATTAGTAGGTCATCAAGAATTTAAGAGCTCAACTAGAAGAGGCTAGAAGAATTGAATAAATTCTAGAGTATCAAAAGAAATGTTTAGAAGCCAACATAGAAACAAAAAAGGAAGAAGCAAAAAAGAGAGAAAAGATACTGATAGATCATCTCAAGGAAAGAACCAATGAATTAAACCAACTTGAGGAAGAGTTTGGTCAAGAAGAGAGAAGACTGGAAGAAGAAATAATTACATTGAAAATCCAACTTGAAGAATCAAAGAGAACAGAAGAGGTCATGAAGTCTCAGATAATGAAGAAAGAAGAAGAGGTTGATAATCTTGAAGAAGAAGTTGTCACATTGAGAAGTAAAATCGTCAAGATCAACAAGAATGTTGAAGAGACAGAAACATCCACATCAGTTATAGAGAATGAAGAGAATCAATCTAGGTTGCTATAAAAGAAGAATGAAGAAAATAGTAAGAATTATGCAAAAGTATTCAAAGGAAGGAATCATGGTCAACCAAAATCTACAAAAACTATTGAAGATACATATTCAAGAAGATCATCCATGTCTAATCCACAAAAAAGATTCAATCATGATCATGAACAGTCAAGGAAAAAATTCAGAAGGATTATGCCACAAATAAGATCATTCACTCCCAGGTATGCAAATTTATTTTATTGTCATTGTTTTTACTATACTAACTTTGGACATAAGGTTACAGATTGTAGGGATTATAAAAGAAATGTTCAAGCAAGAAGTGCCTATGTGGTCGAACGTAACATTGATTGTTACAAATGTCATAACTATGGACACATAGCTAGTGATTGTAGAAGCATGATCAATACTTCCATGAAATTATGGATAAGAAAATAGGAAGAACATGTGAACAAAGACCAGGTACCAGAGATCACAAGATTGGAAATAAAATGAGATGAAGAAATTATACAGAGAAAAAGAAAGATGTTAGATACAGAAAGGTTTGGAAAATAGCTAAAAGAAAGGAAGGACAAGTAAACAAGGAACATGTTCAAGATATTTTACTTTCCATCATTGTAGTGAAAGATGAATCCACAAACAGAAAGAAAGAAGTCAGATATTAGAGAGATAATGAATCTACCAATGAAGGCGATGATGAATCTACAAATGACGATGATGATGAATACACATCAGAGCGAGAATTGTTCTGAGCCATCCATCTTAGAGACTCCCAAGTAATATGAATATTAGACAGGGAGAGTCTATGTGATAGTTGTGATAGACGAAAGAACCATCCTTCGAGCAACTTGCATAGTTTGAGAAGACAAATTCAGAGCAATCAGTTAGCAGAAGTACAATTTGATAGATTAATCAAGAATTCATGATAGTATAGTGATAAATGGGTTAGCATTATGGATAGTTGCACAAGTAGAGTCTTGGAAAGTATGGAGAACGATGGATTCATAAGAACACTTAGCAAGTTTGGATAGATATATGATAGTGGATGAGAACATAGATTCATAGATTGGTTTAGATAGTGGTTTAGAGAAAAAGGAACATTATCATAATGGATGATAATTACAAAGGAAATGGATCAAACAATGCTAATGGATTCCAAATTGACAACTATTTTTTGGACACATGAAGTGCATACATTAGTTCACATTCAAAATAGAGTAATGCTCAGAAACAACAATGACAAAACTCGCTACAAACTACGGAAAGGAAGTGCAGACAACAACCTCTATATCAAGGTAACTCAAGGTAATATTTTATTAACTGAAATTTATGTTTATGATATTGTTTTGGAAGTACTAATGACAGGTTAAGCCATAAATTTGCAAAGGATATGTAGGATGAATTTGAAATGTCATTACTTGGAGAACTATCCTTCTTTCTTGGTCTTAAGATATGTTAAAGAAACCAATTTTTTTTTATTTCTCAAACTAAGTATATCAAAGAAATGCTAAAGAGGTTCAGAATGGAAGATTGCAAACCAGTTACCACTCCTATGCAAACCAATTGCAAGTTGAGCAAAGAAGATGATTCAAAGTCTACAGACCTGAGGCAATACAGGTCAATGATTGGTAGCTTACTATATGTGAAAAAATATAGACCAGATGTAATGCAGGTAGCTGGACAGGTGGAACGTTTTCAAGCAACACCAAAGGAATCACATGTATTAGCAGTGAAGAGGATTTTCATATATATCAAAGGAACAAAAGAGTTTGGATTATGGTATCAAAAAGGAAATGATCTATCAATTATTTCCTACACAGATTCATATTGGGTAGGTTGCATTGATGACTGACGAAGCACCAGTGGAGGAACGCTCTACTTGGGTGAAGGTTTAGTATCTTGGCTAAGAAAGAAACAATCGTCAATATCGTTATCTACAACCGAGGCATAGTATATTGCAGCAACAACATGTTTTAAATTGGTTCTATGGATGAAAATAATTTTGATATATATACAAGTTGAGTATGATGAGCCCATTCCAATCTATTGTGATAATATAAACACCATTAGTATCTCAAAAAAAAAAAACCGGTGATGCACTCCAAGATGAAGCACATTCCAATCAAGTATCACTTTCTACAGGAACATGTTGCAGAGAAGAACATCAGATTTGAATATGTGGGAACAAAAGAACAAGTGGCATACATCTGTAGGGTTTCAAAATAGTCCCTATTCTCACTCCATTTATTCACTAAAACCTTCACAATTACTTCCATTTCACCTTCATATCACCTTCATATCACCTCCACATCATGACATTTACCTCATCATTGGGTTATAACTATGCTTTTCCAAACTTTATCAATTCTTAACATTTTAAAGTGGATTTGTGGTTAAACTTTAGAAAATAATATGCTTATACTTATACCTAACAATTAGAATGAGTTTGTTGACATGTGTAGGTACAAAAGAAGCTTCCAAGACACCTTTATGTGGCACTATATGTTCAAATTCGAATTTGAGGAGATCATGGAGGAGATCATTGAGAAGATCATGGACCTCATGGAGAATATCATGGAGGATAGGGTTATGTGTCTAGATGGTTGAGAGATATATGGAACTAAAGAGAGATTAGTGGATCACATTTATGAGTTTGTTATCATAGCTCTTGTATAAATAGGAGTGTTACCTCCTTCATTTGTAATCTTGTAAACTTAGAATTAGAGAGAGTTGTAATCTTAGAGTCGGTTTTGGAGATTTTGAAATATAGAATCATACTTTGATTTTGATGCTTCCACATTTGAGTCTCCTTTGAAGTTGTCTGCTTGTGGAGTTATGGAGGCCCCCCATGGTCTCACTTGCATACCTATTTTAATTTATATGTTGTAAGCTTGTGAATTTTGATTAGGAATACGTTTATTGTTTAATCATCATTTATGATTTATGTTCATGGTTATAATTGAGAACTTCAATTACACA
>ML784945.1:633865-683625 GCA_009831015.1 Picea engelmannii
TTTCAAGTATGATTGATTTGAACGAGACTTTGTGAGTTGAGTCCTTGTAAGGGGACTGGAGTTTCCAACGAATCTTAGGAATTAGATAATAGATTTTAGTGTGTGTAAGAGATTCTGTGAGTTGAGTCCTTGTAAGGGGATTATAATCTCAGGCAAACATAAGCACTATATTTTTAGTAGGTAGATTTGTTTAAATTGCAGAGGTGTTTATGTGAGAAGGAACCAAAGTACAATCTCTTGTAAAAGAGTATTGGCTCCTGCTACATCAAACCCTCGTGAGAAGGAACCAAAGTACAATCTCTTGTAAAAGAGTATTGGATCCTGCTACATCAAACCCTCCTTTAGGTAGTTGAATCTTTCTAGATCTATATATTTTAGGTAGTGCTTCTAAGTTTACCTTCCTGAGTTGACATTAAATGAACTCTGATTGACATCATCAATTAGAACTAAACAACATCTTTACAAAATTGCTTCCACGGAAGCCCTTGAGTATCTTCGCCAGAGACTAGGAGTAATTTCTACTCCAAAATGAATGATTTGAATGGTTATTTTATATGTCTTAGATGTACATGAGGAAACAACATAAAGAGGAAAATTCAGTTAGGGGGAGCAACCCCCAGATGGAAATATACCTTTTACATTGATGGCAAAGGGGGAGATATTTATCAGATGCAGAGGATAGAGGCATGATTCCAGGGGGAGAAATGGTCACAGAGATGCAGAGGACAGAGGCATTGTTGGAGAGGGAGAATGAGTGATATGACTTCAGTATTTCATGAAATGATTTAAGTATTTCATCAGAGTGTTGTCATCAATGCCAAAGGGGGACAATGTTGATTAATGTTGGCTGTCATTGATGTCAACCCTTGAAGAAAGCCCAGTGGCACAAAGGTTTGGGTAATGGACTCAAGTTTGTTTGATGTAAAGATGATTCATTATTGTCTTGTCATGGTTGATAATAAGTACAAATGGATGAACTCCAAAGTGGTCCCCTTATGGTGAAATCTCTCATGGGAAGACAGTTTGAGGATTGAGTTATCCTATAAGTATGGTTAGAGAACCCATGCTTATTTGTGGAATAATGAGGTGAAGGTCAATGAATTTGTCAGTGAAACTATCCTAGATGGATAGTGATTTTCATCACTCATTACTACCTTTTCATGGTTTATAATAAGTACAAATGGATGAAATCGAAAGTGGTCCCCTTATGGTGAAAGCCCTGACAGGAAGATGCTTTGTAGATTGATTTATCCTATAAGTATTGTTAGAGAACCCATGCTTATTTATGGAATAATGAGATAAAATCTAGTGAATGTTTCCATAGAACTATCCTATATGGATAGTTCTTGTCATTCCATTTCTGGTGGTATGTGGAACATCACATAACTCCTCACGGTTAGAGAGTTATGGCCATGAGAAGTTGGAGAACTAAAGGTTGGGTAATGGACCCAAGTTTGTTTGATAGATAATGATATGAGTTTTTATATATTCACACATAATACTATTCTATATGGATATTACATGTCATTCCATTTCTGATGGTATGTGGAATGTCACATAACTCCTCACAGTTTGAGAGTTATGGCCTTACGAAGTTGGATGACCCTCATATGTGATCTAGAAGCCCCAAAAGGTCAAAGTAGTCAAAGTGGTTTAAGAGATTTTAGAAGGTAAATAATAAAGTGAAGTGATGAGTATATTGCAATTCAAAGTGAATACAAAATAAATTATTTAAATAATAAATTTAATGGAGAAATTAGAAGTGGGT
Source organism: Picea engelmannii (assembly GCA_009831015.1). Taxonomy (NCBI): domain Eukaryota; kingdom Viridiplantae; phylum Streptophyta; class Pinopsida; order Pinales; family Pinaceae; genus Picea; species Picea engelmannii. The sequence goes on from ML784945.1 coordinate 635,634, forward strand.
TAACCCTAAAATAAGGAAAGTGGACAAAGTGACCTAGAAGATGTTTTTAAGGAAGCTACTTGGAGAGTATAAATAAGAGCCAAGGCTCTCTCATTTTAGATCACACTTGAGAATATTGAATATCTATAGCTGTCTAAGATAACCAAAGGATATCTAAGCCAAATTTCTGAGGGAAGGTGAAGAAATGAAGGTCGGAATTCAAGGAAGGATAAATTCTTTTGATGGTACTTTCTAAGGTATGTTATTTACAGATCATCTCACCATTTTCACAATCATTTTTTTTATAGAATGATTCAGACCATGAAGTTTCTATGAAATTGAGGAAACATATCCAAGTATTTGTGGTAAAAAATTCATCTTGTGGGTCATTATATTTTTGGAGTTATACACTGTGGAAAATAGGGTTTGTGGCTAGTCCTGAAACTAGTCTAAAACAAGTGTTTCGGGTAAAAATGTCATAACTTCTTCATAACAGATACAAATTCAGTAAGACACAATTTTCTAGTTAGAGTACATTCTGTAGTATGTTTTGTAACATTTTCAAATCGATGCAATAAATATTTCATGAGGGGCATGCTCTACAAGGTCGCTCTCTAGAATAAGACAGAATTCAACAAGGTATGTCATTTTTTCTATAACTCTTTTTATGAGAGGTTTAAAATAGTGACACATGGAGGAACTGCATAAAACACACTGAATAGAATTTTGTATTAGTTTCAGATATTTATTCAATATAGGTACAAATTTATGATTATTTCTATTGGCATGTTTCACAGGCAGGGTATGCTTGTCATTGATGGCAAGTATAGCAGCGATGATGGCTTGAGAATAGGAAGGATGTGCCAGGAAGGCACCAAAAGTATTTTTGGAAGACTCTCCAGAGCAAGCTCAACAAGATAAGAGTATGCAACGATGGCTCTCATTGAGATTTCCCGACGAACGTCAGATATGAGCCTGAGGTCCAACGGACATTGGATCCAGGAGAACCTGCACGCTCTTTAACGAGCAAGGTGACATGCGAAACCCCAAAATCATGAAACAAGTGCATCACTCGAAGTTTTGAATACTAGGATTTCGGCTAGCAGGAGATAGAGATGTCATAGACTCTCGTCATCAGGATTCCCGAAGTGCCGAAATGTGAAATCCTGAAAACTCGAAACAGGTGCACCACTCGGAGTATTGAATACCAGGATTTCAGTTACCGAGAGATGGAGATGTCAGAAAATCTCATCATCAGCAGTCCCGAAGTATTAGATACCGAGATTTTGGATACTGGGATATGGAGAAGTCAAAGACTCTCAACATCAGGAGTCTCGAAGTGCTGAAAAGTGAAACACCGAAATTCTAGAAGTAGGCACACCATACCAGGATTTCGATTACTGGGAGATGGAGAAGTCATAGACTCTCATCATAATGAGTCCCGAAGTGCCAAAAAGCAAAACGCCAAAAATCCACAAACATGCACATCTTTTGGAGTCTCGGATATCGGGAGTTGAAGTGTCAAAACACTTCACCACAGGAGTGTCGAAACCCCAAAATCCCGATTCAGGCACAATGAAGGCTCGTGAATTTGCAAAATAATCCTAGCCGTTGGATCAAGGTGTGATCTGGGCTGTCATATCTAGGAGGTGAATGTGGTAGAATACGTCAGAAAGGACATGTGGAATACTATGACATGTGGCACGATCAGACAACGACAAGTGTCAAGTTGACATGGCATTTCAGGCCACTAGAAATCACAATTCTGAGAGACACGTGGCAGCCACTCAGGTCACGACACATCATAAAGTGACGCAAGACTAACCTCACTCCGAGAGTCATTACTTCAGTAGTTTTAGCTTCAACATTCCCCCAAAGTCCCGAAGGATGAAGTCCCGGGGGCAGAGGATAATCGTCCAATCACCAAGGATTGTGGACCATTGATCAGGCATGAAGAAGACCTGTGAAGTGTCAAAATCACGACAAGATCTCGACCGTTGGGTCCATAGGACGTGTGGTGAAAGATCATCATTTCGATGACTGGAAAGTGAAAGGAATGGGGTTCCCTAACCTCTTGAATTCACGATATGCGAAATCACAAAACATTCTCAGCCGTCAATTCAAGGTTTGATCTGGACTGTTGATCCAAATCCATTTTGGATTATCGGATACTGGGAGATGGAGGGGTCAAGGCTCGAGACCTTTTCATCATAAGAATGCCGAAATCATGATATGGGAAATCGTGAAGAGATCTGGACCGTCGAATCGTCAAGAGTGTGGACCATTGATCTGACTCTATTTCAGAGTTTTGGATACCGAAACTTGGAGGTGTCAAGAACACTTCACCACAGGAACGCCAAAGTCCCAAAATGAGAAATTGTGATATGCAGTTTTGAACTAGCCACTGGTCATCACCCGTGGTCATGTGGGGGAAGGAGCTAGTACAGACAAGCTCCTTTTCGGAGTTTCAGGGATTAGGACATGGAGTGTAACAAATCTTTACCCCCGGGATCAAGAAATACCAAAATGCGAAATGGCGAAATAAATGCAAGATCCCATAAAGTCAATCCAATGGTGCAAGTGATTTTTGGCATGATGAGAGGGCTAAGGTTGCTCCTCGTAGCCTAACTGCTAGAAACCATTTATGGTCTCTACCAGAGGATTCAAAGAGACCTCTGTGTGATCACCAGAGGAGGTGAAGGGTCTCCAAGATTCTTCCAGTGAATGAAGACGATTCTTAGAGGGATTGACAAGTGGATGAGCATTGAAGTCTGTAACTGAAGCAGAAAGGATAAGCTCGACTGTGCCAGAGAAGACGAGCAATCCCAACTGCCAGAGAGGATAAGGAATATCAACATAATACCAAGTGATGTTGGATGCATGGGGGGAACCACCAGAGAAGTAGAAGAATTACCATGATGATCAGGCAGAGAACTCGAGATGTGGAGAAGATTGGCACGATGTGAGAAGGTAGAGACATTGCACACATTGTATGCACAAGGTGTAGAGAAGAGATAAATACATGGTACAAAGAAGAGATGAGGTTGTTGGTGCTATTGTGAGTGATGTGTGTGTGAAGAAGGAGATGGAGTGCAACAACTGGAATGCATAGAAGACAAAAGGTGCACTGAAGGGGAATGGTGCACAGAGCACAAAAGGTAGGAGAACAAAAAGTGCAGTGTATGCGTACAAGAAGATAGTGAGGGAGACAGAGCAACGAAATCCCGCAAAATAGTAATGAGGCCAGTAAGTTGTTGTTGAACATTATATCACTTTAATAAATTTCAATAACACTTTTTCATAATTCAGAGTGGTAGGGAGGTGCTTGGGAGGATTGGTGTCCTCGGAGGTTCAAGTGGGTGCTTGAACACATGGAGTTGGTGCTTCCTTCTAGTGGGTGCTAGAGAAAACAAGGACTTGGTGCTTCCTTCTAGTTGGTGCTAGAGAAACTAGGGATTTGGTGCTTCCTTCTAGTGGGTGCTAGAGAAAACAAAGAGTTGGTGCTCTCAACAAGTTGCAGCTTGCAAAAACAGAGGTTGTAGCCTCACGATGAGTTGGTCCTCATATGTATGATAATGTAAAGAATGTAAATAATACTTATCATAAAAAGAAGAAGAGGTTTTTACCCTTTATGGGTTTCCTCAGGAAATATCTGTCTCTGTGTATCTCATATATGTGACTGATGCTAAATGTGCCATTGCTTGTTTCCCTGTATTATTGTGATTATCATTGAGTGCCTTGTAAAGAATTTAAAAGAAGCATAATTGTTTAAGCACGGTAACAACTGATTCATCCCCCCTCTCAGTTGTCCAACAATTGGTATCAGAGCCGGCCCCTTTTATCTAAGGGTAGATCCTAGAGCTTAAACATGTCAATCCATGAAGGAAATTCAACCAATCAGTCTCCTCTGTTCAATGGAACAAACTTTGCCTTCTCGAAAGTTAGAATGAGAACCTACATAATGGCTTTAGGTGCATATGTATGGGATGTGGTAGATACTGGTTATGTAAAGCCAGTTGTACTAGCTAATAAGGATGACAAGCTAGAATTTAGCTTCAACGCTAAGGCTAAGAATGATATCTTGAGTGGGCTTGTAGAAGCAGAATTCATAAAAGTTATGCACCTAGGAACTGCTAAAGAAATGTGGGACAAACTCATTAGCATTTATGAAGGTAATGAGAAGGTAAAGGATGCCAAGCTTCAAACCTACAGAACACAGTTTGAACAGATGAAGATGAAGGAAGAGGAAACAGTTGGAAAATACTTTCTGAGAGTAGAATAAATGGTAAATGAAATGAAAGCACTTGGTGAAAAAATTGAGGAACCTTCTTTAGTTCAGAAAATCTTGAGATCTCTCCCAGATAGATTCAACCCGAAGGTCTCTGCCATAGAAGAACTTAATGATCTAAAAACCTTGGAGTTTGATCAACTTATAGGAACATTGACTGCATATGAAATGAGAATAGTTAAAGACAGACCCACCTCTAAAGAAACATCATTCAAAGCAGACAAGAATGAGGATTTTGAGCCCAATGAAATTGAAGCAAAATTTGTGAAGAGATTCAAGAAGTGATCAGGCAAATACAAAGGTAAAATTCCTTTCAAATGTTTCAATTGTGGTAGGATAGGTTGATGTAGGAGCATCGTCAACATCAAGCGAGCGTGGGGGCAAGCGCCACACATTTTGAGCATATGTAAAATTGTTTAAACTTTTGAAGAATGGATGTGCCAAACTTAAATGTGATAGTTAAGAAGAGGCGTACTTATGCATTATATTGGACCTTGAGCGATCCGCTCTCGTCCATAGTAGGTAGGAGGCATTTATGTAAGTAGGTAGAATTGAATATTAGATTAGACAGTTTTGGAACGGGTGGAGGGAAAACGAATATAGACACCCTCACTGTGTATTGTAAAATAATTCAGAAAGAGTTAGAAGCATTAGAGCATAGAGGAGAAGCAGAGAGCTGTGTAGAAACACCCATGTACTGATATTTGGATTAATAGAAAAGGATTGATTCAAATTCATGGTTTTGTGTTTACTCTCTGTATATTGATGCTGAATGATATGCTCATGAATGTTTGCTTCCTGGTATACATTTTCTTTTACATTATGTGTATGTGATTTCATGGTTTGAGTTTGAAGTCTGAAGGGAGAAAGAATGAGTTTCAATTGTTTCTCTATCTGAGCAAGGATTACTGCAAGGAGTGCAGTTGAAGTCGTCCGCAAGGAGTGCGTTGATAGAAGGCTCAGGTAGTTGAACTCTTGTTCTCATTCACCCAGAAGTGAATTTGGGTTATAGGAGCCGTGCAAGGAGTGCGCAGGCCAAGTGAAGACTCAGAATTGTGAATCTGAGTAAAGCATTTGAAGGACTGCTGCTGCAGGTGTGCGCAGAGTCAAAATAACTCAACACCTGGAGGTGTTTGAGAACTGCCGCAAGGAGTGCGTGCAAAGAACCCCGTTGAGGTTTAAAGTGTGAGAAAGATCAGGAGGGAGAAGGTTTTCAAGTTCGTCGATAAGAAGCACAGAGAGGTTGTGCTGTGGAACATTTAAATAGGTGTTACACAGTTGCACCGCAGGTGGACAAATTCCATGGAGGAATACTTGATCATTTTCAAGGAGTTGACAAAAGAAGAGATCGACAGTTAGGATCTTTTGGAGAGGATTGGAAAAATCCCGTCAGCCGTTGGATCTACCAAAGAAGCAAGGAGGCTACGGTCACGTGGGGAGTTCAAGCTCCAGGAGTCGTGAATCGTGGGATTCGTGGATCAATCAACCGTCAGCCGTCAGATCTGATAGGAGTTGCACCAGAGTCACCATCGGGATTCGAAGGATCGGTATTCCCGTGGTCAAAGGTTTTTCGACATTTGAAACCCTGAAGCCCAGGGAAGATCTGGGTCATCCGTCAGTTGGAAACGTGGTGGAGATCGAGGCATCATTAGTCTAGGAAATCAGAAGTCCCATGAATAGGAGATCGTGGAAGTCCATAGTAAAAACCTCGGCATAATCTGAGTCGTCCGTTCGGGAAGACATGTGTCAGGAATCCGAAGAGAGTCGGGAATCGACGTATCGGGGTTTCTGAGGATGAGAGAGTTGAGACATCAAAGGTCCTGAAACACCGATGAAGTCCTAGCTATGGATCTCAGGGCGGACACGCGTTAGAAGATCAGAAAAGGAGTCTGGGTTCGGGATATCGGGGATCCTGAGTACTAAGAAAACGTTGCATCAGGAATCGCGAAACTCCGAAACGCGATTTCCCGACAGGCTAAAAGCGTGGTCCACAGTGGAATTAGTGGAGGACAGGTGGCAAGGAAGTCATCCATCGGCGTTTAGGTCATCGGGATATCGGGCATCCCGTGGGCAAGTGTTTTTCAACATTTGAAACCCCGTAGCCCCGACAAGGGATAATACCATGGTCACGGGGATAACGGTCATATGAGTCAAATCCTATATCCAGGGGGTTAACGCGTAGAGAGCGCATCGGGATTCGAAGGATCGCGAATCCTAAGGGCATGTGTATTTCGACATTGGAATGAACGAAACCCCGATGGGAGTTATGACTGCGGTCATATAGAGACGATTGTGTGGACTAAAGACTTAGCCAAGCGGGGCTAAGGCAACAAAAGAGTGCATCAGGGATCGGGGATCAGTGATCCAAGTTGTTTGAACATCACAGGTGTCAAAATCCGGATAGAAGGAACCCCGATAACAAGGAAAGGCCCATCGTTGGTTTAGAAGAAAGGAGGACCCAGTGTTTAGTTGTTGTGGGTGGAAAATTTCCCGATAGGGAAATAGAAGAACGTTTCAGTTCTTCGGGCCGAGGAAGGAGGAAAGATCCTGTGAGAAGACGTGCCTAGCGGGCGCGCCTGCGTCAAAGTGGTATCAGAGAACAAGAATGAGTCTTTTCTTTCTATAGTAGAGAAAAAGGAGAATTCACCATGCCGCCAAGGAGAAGAGATAGACAATCACCCGATCCAGGGAAGGAAAGGGAAACGCCAAGAGGTAGGGGTAGGCAAGTGAAGAATCCAGAAGTGGAAAGAGAACTGCATAACTTACGCTCTATGATTGTGGATATGGGGATAAGAGAAAGGCGAAAAGTTGATGCAGGAGATATCAGTGAGTCCGAGAATGAAGATGATGCTGGGCATGGAGAGGAAGAAATCCCAGCGGAAGATGCAGCAAGTGAGCACCTACTTGAAGTTGTTGCAAGAATGAGTACAAAGGTAAAAATGGACATTCCAGTTTATGAGGGAAATCTGGATGTAGAAGAGCTTCTAGACTGGATTGGAGCTCTAGACACTTATTTTGATTATGAAGATGTTGGAGAGGACAAGAAGGTCAGGCATGCCGTCGCGAGATTAAAAGGACATGCAGCCTTGTGGTGGGATGAACTGCAATCTAACACGCGTTGCCAAGGAAAGCAGAAAATTAAGAGCTAGGACAGGATGATTACAAAAATGAAGGCAAAATTCATTCCCAGGGACTATCAAATTTCTCTGTTCAGGAGGATGCGGAACCTAAGACAGAAGCTGATGACAGTAAAGGAGTATACTGAGGAATTTTACAGGTTGAATATCAGGGCATGTCATCGTGAAAGAAATGACGAAAAAGTGGCCAGATATATGAATGGCTTGAGATATGAGATTCAGGATGAAATGAGCATGGAAACCATCCAAATGGTAGAGGATGCCTATCAAATGGATTTGAAAGTGGAAGAGAAGATGGGCTAAAAGCAGATCCAAAGAGGCCGAGGAAGAAGTCAGCCTTGAGGAAAATTGGTTGCCCAAGATAAATACCAGAAGCCCAAGGACGACTGGAAGAAGCCTCAGACTAGAATCGAGAGAGGTGGAATTTCACAGCGAGGGAAACATGCTGAGAAGAGAGGGCAGCATACTGAAAAAAGAGAGGGTATGCCGATAAAAATATGTTTCCTCATACCAGAGTTAGAGGAAGAGGAAGAGGTGGAGTAATCACATGCTTCACATGTGGAAAAAATGGGCACAAGTCATTCGAGTGTCCAGAGAAAAAGAAGAATGGAGGAGAGACTCACATCATTGAGGCACAGAGGTGAGATGTTGAGGCAGAATACGCTGAAGGCGGAAGATCGCTGGTGATGTGAAAGGTCCTTTTGACACCAGAGAAAGAAGTGGAAAGTTCAGTCCAAAGGACCAGACTTTTCAGAACAACTTGCAAGACCAAGGATAGAGTATGCAAGGTCATTGTGGACAGCGGTAGCACAGATAATCTCGTTTCAAGTGAGATGGTAGAGAAGCTGGAGCTGGAGACAATTGATCACCCGAGTCCATACAAAGTTTCATGGCTACAGAAGGGACATCAGGTAAATGTCACTAAACAATGTTTAGTTGAATTCAAAATAGGAGGGTATAATGATAAGATTTTATGTGATGTTATTCCTATGGATGTCTGTCATCTATTGCTGGGTAGGCCATGGAAATATGATAGAAATGTGATTCATGATGGGAGGATGAACACATACACCCTGGAGAAGAATGGGAGAACCCATATGTTGCATCCAATTGAGGATAAGGAAGTGAAACTGGAGGTAAGCAACACAGTACTTCTCATGAGTGGGAAGGAACTTCTTACAGAAGTTAAGAAGAAGGAGGATCCACAATTCTTTGTGGTCAGAAAACCAAGAATTGTTCTGACTAGCACAAGAGTGGATGATTTGCCAGAAGAAGTTTAGGGATTTCTTGAAGAGTTCGTTGATATTATAGTGGACGAACTACCTCGTTCGTTGCCACCGATGAGAAGTGTAAGTCATCACATTTATCTCATACTAGGAGCTAGTTTACCATACAAAGCCGCGTACATATTGACACCGTAGGAGAAGGAATAAGTTAAAATACAGGTCCAGGAGTTGTTGGACAAAGGTTTGGTCAGGGAAAGCCTGAGTCCATGTGTTGTTCCGACAGTACTCAGTCCGAAGAAAGACGGAGGCTGGAGGATGTGCACTGATTCAAGATCCATTAACAAGATAACCATTAGGTACAGATTTTCATTGCCAAGGATGGATGATTTGATGGATTGCTTAAGTGGAGCAAATTTTTTTTCAAAGATTGATTTGAAGAGTGGATATCACCAGATTCGCATGAGAGAAGGTGATGAATGGAAAACAATGTTCAAGACAAACGAAGGTTTGTATGAATGGCTTGTTATTCCGTTTGGTTTAACAAATGCAYTGAGTACCTTTATGAGGTTGATGAATGAAGTCCTGAAGGATTTCATCGGAAAATTTGTTATCGTATATCTGGATGATATACTGATTTTCAGTAAAACAGAGGCTGAACATCTGAAGCATTTAGCCATTGTGATGAAGAGATTAYAGCAAGGGAAGCTGCTGATAAACATGAAGAAATCCTCGTTTATGAAGATAGAGCTCATTTATCTGGGGTTTGTTATATCTGCAGGTGAACTGAGGATGGATCCAGATAAGGTGGAGGTAATTAAAAATTGGCCATCACCGAGAAATATTTTTGAGGTGAGAAGTTTTCATGGATGGGCTAGTTTCTACCGAAAATTCATTAGGAATTTCAGCGGAATTAACACAGCAATGATGGATACAGTGAACAAAAGACATAAATCTTGTCACTGGACTGAGGAGGCTGAGAAGAGTTTCAATTTGTTGAAATGGAAAATTACAGAACAACCAATTCTGGTGTTGCCGTTTTTTCAAAAGACATTTCAGGTAAAATGTGATGCACGCAGGTTTTCCATCGGAGCGGTCTTGAGTCAGGAAGACAGGCCGATTGCATATTTCAGCGAAAAGATGAATGAGGCAAAAGAAAAATACTCCACGTATGATAAGGAATTTTATGCCATCATCAAGGCATTGAAGAAATGGAGGCACTATTTGATTCCAAAGGAATTTGTTTTATATAGTGATAACCATGCATTAGAATTTGTGACTCAACAAGAGAAGTTGAATCAGAGGCATGTTAAGTGGGTTGAATACATGAAAAAATTCACATTTGTAATAAAACATATTTCGGGTACTGCTAACAAAGTTGTTGATGCTTTGAGCAGGAAATGTTTGTTGTTGCAGGAATTCAAAGTCAGGCCGTTAGGCTTTGATGATCTCAGGGATATGTATACAGATGATCAGGATTTTAAGGAAGTGTATGAAGTAGCTGAGAACCCAGTTCTCAGAGACAGAATCCAGTGGATAGAGTACGTGATCCAGGAAGGGTTGTTGTTTAAGGGCAATCAATTGTGTATTCCAAATTGCTCCATGAGGGAGAATCTGTTAAAGGAGAAACACAGTGAAGGATTGGCCGGACACTTCGGTCATGATAAAACATTTACAAAGCTGAGTGAATCATACTTTTGGCCAAGGATGCGATCAGAGGTCAATAAGTTTGTGGACAGATGCAAAATTTGTCATCATTCAAAGGGAAGGAAGCATAATGCGGGTTTTTATCAACCATTGCCCATACCTGAGAGGCCGTGGGACGAAATAAGCATGGATTTCGTATTGGGATTGCCAAGGATGCAAAGAGGATTTGATTCAGTCTTTGTGGTAGGGGATAGGTTTTCCAAGATGGCACATTTTATCCCATTCCAGAAAACCAGTAATGTGACTCACATCGCAAATATGTTTTTCAAAGAAGTCGTTCGACTTCACGGCTTACCAAGGAGTATTGTTTCGGACATAGATACAAATTTTTTAGGACACTTTTGGAGGACATTATGGAAGAATCTGGGGACTAACTTGTTTTTTAGTTCAGCTTATCATCCTCAGATGGATGGACAAACAAAAGTGGTGAACAGGAGTCTGGGAGACTTGCTGAGAAGCTTGGTGGCAGAGCACCACAGTAGTTGGGACAATGTATTGCTGCAGGCAGAGTTTGCTTATAATGAATCAGTGAACAGGAGCACAGGCAAAAGTCCATTTCAGATTTTGCATGGCATGCAGCCGAGGGGAGTTTCTGAATTAAGGGATTCGGAACAGACTGCGACTAGGAGCGCAAGTGCCGAAGAGTTCGCAAAGGCGATGAAAGAACTTCACGGCCAGGTGAAGCAGCGACTGCTAGATTCAGGTCACGAATATAAGCGTAGAGCCAACCAGCGGAAGAGACAACTTCAGTTCAAGGTTGGTGAATTAGTTCTGGCGCACTTGAGGAAGGAAAGGTTCCCAAGGGGGACATACAATAAATTGAAAATGAAGAAAATCGGGCCATGTAAGGTCTTAAAGAAAATGGGAGAGAATGCTTATGAGCTTGAATTACCGGATGGGATCAGAATTTCTCCGATATTCAACGTCTCATATTTGTATCCATACAAAGCTGGAGAAGCAGGAACAAGTGATGAACAACTAGAGGTTCAGTGGCAGGAGAAGATGCCAGTTGCAGAGAAGCCACAGATGGAGCAGATACTGGATAAACGAGTGGGTAAGACAACCAGAAGGAAAGAATATTTTGAGTATTTGGTCAAATGGAAGGGCCACCCAGTTGAAGATGCCAGCTGGGAGACTGAAGCAGATATTCTGAAGCATGGACAGACCATGCAGGAGCTCATGGATAGGAGCCCATGAAAATTTTCAAGCAAGGGAGTATGATGCAGGAGCATCATCAACATCAAGTGAGCATGGGGGCAAGCACCATACATTTTGAGCATATGTCAAATTGTTTAAACTTTTGAAGAATGGATGCACCAAACTTAAATGTGATAGTTAAGAAGAGGCGTACTTATGCATTGTATTGGACCTTGAGCGATCCACTCTCGTCCATAGTAGGTAGGAGGCATTTATGTAAGTAGGTAGAATTGAATATTAGATTAGACAGTTTTGGAAGGAGTGGAGGGAAAACGAATATAGACACCCTCACTGTGTATTGTAAAATAATTCAAGAAGAGTTAGAAGCATTAGAGCATAGAGGAGAAGTAGAGAGCTGTGTAGAAACACCCATGTACTGATATTTGGATTAATAGAAAAGGATTGATTCAAATTCATGGTTTTGTGTTTACTCTCTGTATATTGATGTTGAATGATATGCTCATGAATTTTTGCTTCCTGGTATAAACTTGCTTTTACATGCTGTGTATGTGATCTTATGGTTTGAGTTTGAAGTCTGAAGGGAGAAAGAATGAGTTTCAATTGTTTCTCTATCTGAGCAAGGATTCCTGCAAGGAGTGCAGTTGAAGTTATCCGCAAGGAGTGCGTTGACAGAAGGATCAGGTAGTTGAACTCTTGTTCTCATTCACCCATAAGTGAATTTGGGTTATAGGAGCCATGCAAGGAGTGCGCAGGCCAAGTGAAGAATCAGAATTTTGAATCTGAGTAAAGCATTTGAAGGATTGCTGCTGCAGGTGTGCGCAGAGTCAAAAGAACTCAACACCTGGAGGTGTTTGAGAACTGCCGCAAGGAGTGCGTGCAAAGAACCCCGTTGAGGTTGAAAGTGTGAGAAAGATCAGGAGGGAGAAGTTTTTCAAGTTCATCGAGAAGAAGCACAAAGAGGCTATGCTGTGGAACGTTTAAACAGGTGTTACACAGTTGCACCGTAGGTGGACAAATTCCATGGAGGAATACTTGATCATTTTCAAGGAGTTAACAAAGGAAGAGATCGACGGTTAGGATCTTGTGGAGAGGATTGGCAAAATCCCGTTGGCCGTTGGATCTACCAAAGAAGCAAGGAGGCTACGGTCGCGTGGGGAGTTCAAGCTCCAGGAGTCGTGAATCGTGGGATTCGTGGATTAGTCAACCGTCATTCGTCGGATCTGACAAGAGTTGCACCAGAGTCACCATCGGGATTCGAAGGATCAGTATTCCCGTGGTCGAAGCTTTTTCGACATTTGAAACCCTGAAGCCCGAGGAAGATCTGGGTCATCCATTAGTTGGACACGTGGTGGAGATCGAGGCATCAGTAGTCTGGGAAATCAGAAGTCCCATGGATAGGATATCGGGGAAGTCCATAGTGAAAACCCCGACATAATTTGAGCCGTCCGTTCGGGAAGACAGTTGTCAAGAATCCGAAGAGAGTCGGGAATCAGCGTATCAGGGTTCCTAAGGACGAGAGAGTTGAGACATCAAAAGTCCTGAAACACTGACGAAGTCCTAGCTGTGGATCTCAGGGCGGACACGCGTCAGAAGATCAGAAAAGGAGTCTGGGTTCAGGATATCGGGGATCTTGAGTACCAAGAAAACGTTGCATCGGGAATCACGAAAATCCGAAATGTTATTTATCGACAGGATAACAGTGTGGGCCACAGTGGAATTAGTGGAGGACAGGTGGCAAGGAAGTTATCCATCGGTGTTTAGGTCATTGGGATATCGGGCATCCCGTGGGCAAGTGTTTTTCAACATTTGAAACCCCGTAGCCCCGACGAGGGATAATACCATGGTCATGGGGATAACGGTCATATGGGTCAAAGCCTATAGCTAGGGGGTTAACACGTAGAGAGCGCGTCAGGATTCAAAGGATCGTGAATCCTAAGGGCATGTGTATTTCGACATTGGAATGCTCGAAACCCCGATGGGAGTTATGACTTTGGTCATATAGAGATGGTTGTGTGGACTAAAGACTTATCCAGGCGGGGCTAAGGAGACAAAGGAGTGCACTGGGGATCGGGGATCGATGATCCAAGTTGTTTGAACATCACGGGTGTCAAAATCCTGATAGAATGAACCCCGATAACAAGGAAAGGCCCAGCATTGGTTTAGAAGAAAGAAGGACCCAGTGTTTAGTTGCTATGGGTGGAAAATTTCCCGATAGGGAAATAGAAGAACATTTCAGTTCTTCAGGCCGAGGAAGGAGGAAAGATCCTGTGAGAGGACGTGCCTAGCGGGCGTGCCTGCATCAAAGGTAATTTTTCAAATAAATGTCCCCACAAAAGAAAGGATCAGACATATGATGATGAGGAGAAGCATAAACACAGAAATTTCTTTAAAGAGAATAACTTTAAGAAGAAAAGTCTTTGCGTAAACAATGATGATGATCCTTCAGATGATGAAGACAATGAGTCCCCTATTGAAGATAAATTAAATGACTTCATGCTCATGGCTAAAGAGGATTATGATAATAACAACACAGGAAGTGATGTTAATGAAGAAGAAGCCGTGGTTGACATGGAAGGAGAACTGATCAGTGCACTGGAAGAGATTGACAGACTAAGAATTAAGAACATAAAGCAAAGAAAATTGTTGATACAGTTAGAGAAAGACAATAAAGGATCTGATGAGGACCTTGTCTTATTAAAAGTGGAATTAAAGGAGGCAAAGAAAATCAAATATATTCTGAAACGACAGTTATTATAAAAGAAGGCTAGATGTGAAGCATTAGAACAAGAAGTAGTGAACACTAGGAAAGAGATGGAGAAGTTTCAAGCCTTGTACAATCAGAATCTGTCAAGTATCAAAGCCCCAGAAGGATTAGAAACCATCCTGAATCAAGAAAGGAATCAAAATCTGAAAAATGGTTTGGGTTATGAAGAGGGATCAAGCAGTGGTAAGCCAGGAAATGAAGATCCCATCAAGTTTGTCAAAAGTACAACCAATGACAAAAACAAACCTACAGAAACAAAGGAAGACAACCATCCACCAAGGATGAGTAAAGGAAAAGGTCGCAATACTGAATCTGTAGAACAAAGAAACAATGCACTTTCTGTTGAAAGACGTCATCAACATGGCAGAAATCGATTTTCTCAAAGAAGACAACCACTTTCCAGGTACAAAGAATTTTTCTATGGTTATTGCTTCTACTATTCTAATTTTGGTCACAAAGCTGTAAATTGTTCCTTAAGACTTATACATGAGCAATTAATATTTTGAAGGAATAAATACTTCCCACAATAAAGATTTATACAACCAAGTAACAAACCTTCACAGACTGCAAATTGCCAAATTAAGTCTAGGAACATGCAACTAAGGAGGTTTAGAAATAATCAACATTCAATGAGTAGACAATGATGCAACAATAATTTTGACCTATTGAACAATGATATTGAATGCTACATCTGTCATAACTTTGGACATAAATCTATTGACTGTCGTTTAAGGAACTATGAACCAGATTCAAAATCCCCTGCTGAAAATGTCAAGTTTTGGAAGAAGCAAGAAAGTGACAAGTGTGGATTAGTATTGTCTGCTCAAAGAAAAACGAACCCTTGTTATATAGAAAGTGGATGCTACAAACATATGACAGGAGACAAAGGAAATTTTCTATCTCTAAGTGAAAGAAAATCAGGAAATGTAACCTTTGGAAATGATGCTCCAGGGAAAATAAAGGGTAAAGGGATGGTGAGCTTAAGTAATGGAAAAGGAAAAGCCCAAGATGTTCTACTTGTAGATGGGTTGAAACATAATCTTCTCAGTGTAAGTCAAATGTGTGATAGAGGATGTGAAGTGGTGTTCACGTCCAAGGACTGCAAGATAAAGTCTGTAACCTCAGGACAAGTGGTGGCCAAAGGCATAAGGACAAAAAATAATGTATATGTACTGAAAGAAAATAGAGAAGAATGACATCTAAGAAAACATGATGAAAGATGGTTATGGCATAGGAGACTTGGACATCTAAACTTTTACCACTTAATCAAACTCAAAAATCTTGAGGCAGTAAAAGATCTTCTAAGAATATTAAAGCCCCAAGATTCAATGTGTAAACCCTGTTAAGTAGGGAAGCAAAATAGGACACGGTTTAAGTCCAAGAGCTTTACTTCAATAGAGAAACCACTCTAGCTAGTTCATATGGATTTATGTGGACCATCAAGACAGGAAGGCATAGGGAAATAAAACTACTTCATGTTGATTATCGATGATTACTCCAGACTTACTTAGGTTGCCTTTCTCAAAGAAAACGCTGAAGCATTTGAGAAGTTCAAAATATTTAAAGCTTTAACTGAGACTCAAACAAGCAAGAGGTTAAAGGCGGTAAGATCAAACCGAGGAGGAGAGTTTATGTTAAGATAATTCAAGGAATTATGTGATGAGCATGGGATCAAGAGAGAATACACAATCCCAAGAACTCCACAACAAAATGGAGTTGTTGAGAGGCAAAACATAACAGTGCGGGAAATGGCTAGGGCAATGATGAATGAGAAGAACATTGGTCAAACCTACTGGGTAGAAGCAATACACACAACAATACATGTTCTTAATAAAGCTCACCTCAAACCACAAAGTGACAAGACACCTTATGAACTATGGTTTGGGAGACCTGCTTCAATTAAACACTTCAAAGTCTTTGGGAGTAAATGCTACATAAAGAATAATGATGAGAACCTCAACAAATATGATGACAGGGTTGATGAAGGTATCTTCTTAGGGTATGCTACAAACAGTAAAGGATATAGGTGCTATAATAAGAGGCTGCATAAAATGGTTGACTATATTGATGTAAAAGTTGATGAAGGAATCCCAGCAAGAGAGATGTACAGTAATGAGTCTTCTATAGAAGACACAGCTAAAGCTGAAGATGAACAGGTGCAAGAATTAGAAAATGAAGACTCTGAATTAGATGAAGACTCAGACACTCAGACAGAATCAAATCAGTAGTCAACTTCAAATTCCTCCTCCAGAATCATTCAAAAGAATCATCCTGCAAGTCAGATAATTGGAGAAAAAGACAAAGATGTACAAACCAAGAGAAAGCTAGTCAAAAAAATTGAACAATCTCATATAGCTTTCAGATCCATGATGGAACCCAAGAATTTTAATGAAGCCAACAAAGATGACCACTGGATTAAAGCAATGAATGATGAACTTGATCAGAGTGGGAAAAACAATACATGGGAGATGGTTCATAGGCCTGAAGGTAAAATTGTCATTGGCTCCAAATGGATCTTTAAGAATAAATTGAATGAATAGGGACAAGTTTTCAGGAACAAAGCAAGGTTGGTTTGTAAAGGATATGCTCAGATAGAAGGAATGGATTTTGATGAAACATTTGTGCCCGTAGCAATATTAGAAGATATCATAATGTTTCTTGCCTATGCTTGTCATAAAAGGTTTAAAGTCTATCAAATGGATGTCAATTTCGCTTTTCTAAATGGAGATTTAAGTGAAGAAGTCTATACGGAACAACCAGAGGGTTTCAAACTGTCTGATAACCCTGAATTAGTATGCAAGTTGAAGAAAGCTTTATATGGGTTAAAACAAGCCCCTTGAGCCTAGTATCACAAACTGGATACGTATCTCAAAGAAAAAGAGTTCAAGAGAGGAACTGTTGACATCAATCTGTATATTAAAATAGAGGATAATGATCTGCTCATCGTATTGGTCTATGTAGATGACATCATCTTCGGATGTAATAAGGATTCATTGGTACAATGGTTTTCTTCTCCCATGGAGTATGAGTTGGAAATTTCTATGATAGGAGAACTGTCATTTTTTCTTGGTCTGCAAATTACTCAGAGGTCTGAAGGGATGTTCATTTCTCAAGAAAAATATCTAAGAGAAATTCTGAAAAGGTTGCAAATGGAAGATTCTAAACCTATGGGTACACCTATGGTTACGAGATGTAAATTAAGCAAGGATGATGACTCACCTAATGCTGATCAAAGCTCATATAGATCAATGATAGGAAGCCTACTGTACATCACATCTTCTTGCCCATACATAATGCATGTTGTAGGAATGGTGGGAAGATATCAGGCTGCACCTAAACAGAGTCATTTGTAAGCTGTCAAAAGGATTTTCAGGTATTTGAAAGAAACAATGACTTATGGTCTGTGGTATCCCATAAATCAGAATTTTCAATTAACTGCTTATTTAGATGCAGATTGGGCAAATTGTGTGGATGAGAGAAAAAGCACCAGTGGAGGAGCATTCTTCCTGGGTGACTCTTTAGTAGAATGGCTTAGTAAAAAACAAGGTTCCATTTCTTTATCAACTATAAAGGCATAGTACATTGCTGCTGCTACCTATTGCACTCAGGTATTATGGATGATTCAGACACTTGCATACTTGGAAGTAAAATACGTTGCACCAATCCAAATTCATTGTGATAACACAAGTGCCATCAATGTGTCCAAGAATCCTATATTCCGCTCCAAGACCAAGCATATTCCCATAAAATATCATTTTTTGAGAGAGCAGGTCAGCAATCAAATTGTTCAGGTCCATTACATTCCAACCACAAAACAAATTGCAGACATCTTTACTAAACCCCTAGCCAAGACACCATTTGAATATCTCTGACAGAAGTTGGGTGTCATTCCACCTCACACCTAAGAGAGTTCATCCTGTTAGGGGGAGTCTTGTATTGGTTGCATACCTGATACCTCCTAAAATTAATGCAACAACTCAGGGGGAGCGTGTTTTCTTTGACATTGATGTCAAAGGGGGAGAAAAGAATAGGTCCGGGTGCCTTTGTTGCCATCAATGCCAAAGGGAGAGATTGTTGGCATGTTTCACAGGTAGGGTATGCTTGTCATTGATGGAAAGTATAGCAGTGATGATGGCTTGAGTAAAAGAAGGATGTGCCAGGCAGGCACCAAAATTCTTTTGGGAAGACTCTGCAGAGCAAGCTCGAAAATATCAGAGTATGCAGCGATGGCTCTCATTGATATTTCCTGACGAACGTCATATCTAAGCCTGAGGTTCGACTGGAATTGGATCTAGGAGAACCTGCACACTCTTTAACTAGCAAGGTGACATGCGAAACCCCAAAATCATGAAACAGACGCATCACTCAAAGTTTTGAATACTAGGATTTTGGCTACCAGGAGATGGAGAGGTCAGAAATTGTCATCATTAGGAGTCCCAAAGTCGCGAAATGCGAAACCCCAAAATCAAGAAATAGGCGCATCACTCAAAGTTTTGAATACTGGGATTTCAGCTATTGGAAGATAGAGATGTCACAGACTCTCATCATTAGGAGTCTCGAAGTGTCGAAATGCGAAATCCTGAAAACTTGAAACAGGTGCACCACTCGAAGTATTGAATACCAAGATTTTGGTTACCGGGAGATGCAGATGTCAGAAACTCTCATCATCAGGAGTCCCAAAGTATCGAAAGGAGAAATCCCAAAAACCTAAAATAGGCACACCACTCAAAGTATTGGATACCAGGATTTCGGATACCGGGAGACGGAGAATTCAAAGACTCTCAACATCAGGAGTCCTGAAGTGCCGAAAAGTGAAACGCCGAAATTCCAGAAGCAAGCACATCATACCGAGATTTCGTTTACCGGGAGATGGAGAAGTCATAGACTCTCATCATCAGGAGTCTCGAAGTACTGAAAAGTGAAATGTCGAAAATGCATAAACATGCACATCTTTTGGAGTCCCGGATACCAAGAGTTGAAGTGTCGAAACACTTCACCACAGGAGTGCCGAAACCCCGAAATCTCAATTCAGGCACAATGAAGGCTCGTGAATTTATGAAATAATCCTAGCCATTGGATCAAGGTGTGATCTGGGCTGCCAGATCCAGGAGGTGAATGTGGTAGAGCATGTCAGAAAGGACAGGTGGAAGACTATGACATGTGGCACGAACAGACAACGACAAGTGTCAAGTTGACTTGGCATTTTAGGCCACTAGAAATCACAATTATGAGAGACACGTGGAAACCACTCAGGTCACAACACATCATCAAGTGATGCAAGAGTGACCTCACTCTAGTATTCATTGCGTCAGGAGTTTTAGCTTCACCACTCCCCCAAAGTCCCGAAGGCTGAAGTCTCGAGGGTAGAGGATAGCCGTCCAATCACCAAGGATTGTGGACTGTTGATCAGGCATGAAGAAGGCCTGTGAAGTGTCGAAATCTCTACAAGGTCTGGACTGTTGGGTACATAGGAAACATGGTTAAATATCATCATTTTGTTGACTGGAAAGTCAAAGGAACGAGGTTCCTTAACCTCTCGAATTCGTGAAATGTGAAATCGTGAAACATTCTCAGCCGTCAATTCAAGGTTTGATCTGGACCGTTGATACGAATCCCTTTTGGAGTATCGGATACCAGGAGATGGAGGGGTCAAGGCTCGAGACCTTTTCATCATAAGAATGCTGAAATCGCGAAGAGATATGGACTGTCGAATCGTCAGGAGTGTGGACCAATGATCTGACTCCATTTCGGAGTTTCGGATACCAGAACTTGGAGGTGTCAAGAACACTTCACCACAAGAACACCGAAGTCCTGAAATGAGAAATTGAAATATGCAATTTCGAACTAGTTGGTGGTCATCGCCCGTGGTCATGTGGGGGAAGGAGTTAGTATAGACAAGATCCTTTTCAGAGTTTCAAGGATCAGGACATGGAGTGTAACAAATCTTTACCCCAGGGATCCTGAAATACTAAAATGTGAAATGGAAAAATAAACGCAAGATCCCATGAAGTCAATCCAATGGTGCAGGTGATTTTGGGAACAATTAGAGGGCTAAGGTTTCTCCTCACAGTCTAACTACTAGAAACCATTGATGGTCTCTACTAGAGGATTCGAGGAGACCTCTATGTGATCGCCAGAGGAGCTGAAGAGTCTCCAAGCTTCTTCCAGTGAATGAAGATGTTTCTCAGAGGGATTGACAGGTGGATGAGTTTTGAAGTCTATAACTGAAGCAAAAAGGATAAGCTCGACTATGCCAGAGATGACAAGCAATCCCAACTACCAGAGAGGCTGAGGAATCTCAGCATAACACCGAGTGATGCTGAACGCATGGGGGGAACCACCAAAGAAGCTGAAGATTTACCATGATGATTAGGCAGAGCACTCGAGATGTGGAGAAGATCGACGCGGTGTGAGCAGGAAGAGACATTGCACACATTGCATGCACAAAGTGCAGAGAAGCGATAAATACATGGTACAGAGAAGAGATGAGGTTGTTTTTTCTATTGCGAGTGATGTGTGTGTGAAGAAGGAGATGGAGTGCATCAACTAGAATGCATAGAAGACAAAAGGTGCACTGAAGGGGAATGGTGCACAGAGAACAAAAGGTAGGAGAATAGAAAGTGCAATGTATGCATGCAGGAAGACAGTGAGGAAGATAGAGCAGCGAAATCCTGTAGAACAGTGATGAGGCTGGTAAGCTGTTGTTGAACATTATATCATTGTAATAAGTTTCAGTAACACATTTTCATAATTCATGGTGGTAGGGAGGACTGGTTTCCTCAGAGGTTCAAGTGGGTTCCTGAACACAGGGAGTTGGTTCTTCCTTATAGTGGGTGTTAGAGAAAACAGGGACTTAGTGCTTCCTTCTAGTTGGTGCTAGAGAAACTAGGGAGTTGGTGCTTCCTTCTAGTGGGTGCTAGAGAAAACAGAGAGTTGGTTCTCTCAGCAAGTTGCAGCTTGCAAAAACAGATGTTGTAGCCTCACAATGAGTTGGTGCTCATATGTATGATAATGTAAAGAATGTAAATAATACTTTTCATAAAAAGAAGAATATATTTTTACCCTTTATGGGTTTCCTCGAGAAATATCTGTTTCTGTGTATCTCATATATGTGACTGATGCTAAATGTGCCATTGCTTGTTTCCCTGTATTATTTTGATTATCATTGCGTGCCTTGTAAATAATTTAAAAGAAGCATAATTGTTTAAGCACAATGACAACTGATTCACCCCCCCTCTCAGTTGTCCAACAATTTCAAGTTAGGGTTGTTGACTAATCTAAAACTAGTCATGTAAGACTAAAGAAAAGTTTGATGAAAATGATAGTCTCTTGTTGTTAAAGTTAAGGAAGGTTTGCAGGTATGTGATCATATACACCTGGTCAATTATAGAGTTAAAAATCATAATTGGATGATGAAGTTGATGAGGGATTTTGGTTAAGGTACATGTTGGCTACATGGTTGAGACAAGTAGTTGATGAGTTGGCACATACATGAGGTGTATAGTTCATGATGTTGGCACATATTGATTATTCATATTTGATGAGTAGTTGATACATGATTTGTACATACTTGGTACATGGTTGGAGGCACTTGTTAGTAGTATTGTTGACACATGGTTTATGGATGATGTAGCATACTTTTATTATTAGAAGAACATATTGATCTTGGTGATGATTATGAGTTGTTGTGTTATGCTTGGTTGATGCACATCTTTGAGATTTTTCTTAGTGATTGATCTTGGTGAGTATATCTGATTTGGTTGATAATATTGATGAAACAGGTTGTTGTGATAGGTTGTTTGGACAAGTTTTTGTGACAGGCTATTTGTACAAGTTTGGTGCATGGTTGATGCACTTGTTCATGGTACAGGTTGAGGTACAGGTTGGTACATAGTTGATGTACTTTTTTATGGTACAAGTTGATTACAAGTTGTTTGGTACAGGTTGGTACATGGTTGGATGCACTTGATTATGGTACAGGTTTATTATAGGTTGTTTGGTACAACTTGGTGCATGGTTGATGCACTTGTTTATGGTACAAGTTGATGACACGTTGAGGTATAGGTTGATGCATGGTTGATGCATGGTTCAGGTTTATTGGTACATGTTTACAGCGGTATATCTCACAATGATAGTGAGATAGTGGTTCCATCAGTCTACTTCTACATCAGTGCGGTTGGACGAGGCAAGGACAGGTGGTTGTAGCCACCTTTCGGTTGTAGCAGGAGAACATAGGAGGTTGTAGCCTCCTTCTAGTTGTAGCCAAAGAACTGAGGAGTTGGAGCTTCCCTCAGGTTGTAGTCTGAGAAAATAAGGGGTTGGAGCCTCCTTCCAGTTGCAACTGGAAAACAAAGGAAGTTGGTGCTTCCAATGAATGTAATTCTTCAAGACATATAAGAAAAAACATTTTGTGGTTTTCTCCCGCTTTGGGTTTCCACGAAAAAAACTTGTTTACTGTGTATGTGTATGATTGTTCATTTGTTCATTGTTTATTTACTCTGTAGTTATTGGATGATAATGATACACTTGGATTATATGGATAATAATAATTAAATTTCTTTATTACTGATTCACCCCCACTCTCAGTAATCCAACATTGAAGAAATCATCCTGTTTTACTACAAGGATTTCATGTGATGGCTCTTCTATTTGCACAATTTCTTGAGTGCTTTCAGGTTGTGTTGTCTCTTTATCCTTTCTTCTTTTCACAGAGGAGGTTTCATGAACAAACATTGTTCTTTGTCTTTTCCTTTTTGATGTTATTGCTTGGATGCTCTAAGTTTCTGCCAACTGAATAAGGTATGTTTCCATTTCAGGTTGGGGGGATGATATTTCTATTTGGGAATTATCTCCCTCTGTCTGGGCTACCTCAATTCCTCATGGAGGAATTTCATGGTGGGATTTTGGTTTCTCAATTCGCAAGGGTCTATCGAGCTCAATTAAGTCCCCCAACATTATTTGTGTATGATTTAAGGCCCTGTCTACTATCAATTTTACTAACCTATGATGATTGATTACATTAGCAAGGTATTTGGATTTTTGGGTTCTTCCAGCGATGTCATGCAACATGCTATTAAAAAATAATGGTAGATTTAACACTAACTGTTGTTTTAATACTGCCAACAGCTTGAGGTGGCAAGGCCTCACCACATCATATCATCCATCGCATGTGATGTATCTCTTCACCACACTTGCTAGCTCCCTCCAAGGTTCACTAAGAGCAGTGGGGTTGAGTCATTTTCTTTTCTTGTCGAATTCCTCCCCTGGTTGTGCAAAGTATTCCACAACTTCCTTGAGTTTTGTGTATTTACCATTCCACTATGTTCCTTCATTTGTAAGGCATGTTACCTCGACTATGATGGCATCAGTGACTGGTATTTTTATGCCCCGAATTACTGAGACTCCCCCCCTATATATTTTGGAAGAATGTTAGCGCAACATTTATGTCAAATCCCTGAAATCTGTTAAAGTACCGTGTCCAAACTAAACGGTGTTGAATTTCCCTTTCTTGATCAGTCACTTACAACAATGTAGGCTCACGATGAATACTTTGGCCACCCATATCTTCTGTAAACAAATCAACATAACTATCGTTCCCACCTGTAAAACTAGTTAGACCATCCTGTAAAACAAAGTTACTAGAAATGGTAAAAATTACAGAACAACAATGGTATATAAAAATACATAATTTCCCATTATCTGTAATCATTATGGCTTATCGATAATCGTGCGGAATGTCCACCCCCGATGAGTGAAAAGGTCGACCTCAATTGAAGGTATGTGTGAACGTAATAATGACAGTTAGTCAAGTGAGGGATAATTATTATGCCATAGTCGCTGGGATAACGACTGTTAAATAACTTTCAAAGCAACCTAGTGTTAATCATGAACAATAATCACATATTTTGTGGAAATTGCAAGTCCAAATACCAATATCCAATGCTTTAAGGAATAATATTCCAAATATTCCTAATATGTTCATGTTTTATAAACATTCCACATGTCATAAATTTGTTATCCTCCCTTGTGTTGAATATAGCCAGAATGATAGCCTCTTTTTTTAAGAAAGGAAGTCGATGAGCACAATAAAAACTTAGTGAATTAAGATAAACTTCAAACCACAGGAAGAGCCACTACTACTAGCAGACATCCATAGCCTCGACAGGGTTTCCATTTAACCCATAGATGAGCCAGTATTCTCAATAAATAGTTTGAATAGTCTTTTCCCAAAAAGGCCACTATCCTGGTTTAGTAGCCAGATAACAACAATGCCACTCATTAGATCATAACAAAGTGAACAAGACGACTCGTGATGAGACCTCTTGTCCTTTGACCCTAAATTCCAAAGACCATTTCCATGGTGTGGTAGCCATAGTGGGAATGTCACTTATGTTAATCTCTTATGATCATTGTAGGTTAGCTCATGATGAGATCCCCTATCCTTTTTGGGAGAAGGTTTTTCTCTTTTATTATATTTATATTTATTTATTTTATTATATTTATATTTATTTATTTTATTATATATATATTTTCCCTATATATATATATATATATATATATATATATACATATACTCGAATGATAATTTTCCTTCACATCATAATAAGTAGTCTAAGGCACATTTTTACTTGGCATTCTTACACTTCTTACGCCATCCCACACTCTTAAGGAGTAGATGAGCCTCCCTTAATAAAGCCTATATATATATATATAGGCTTTATTAAGGGAGGCTCATCTACTCCTTAAGAGTGTGGCATGGCGTAAGAAGTGTAAGAATGCCAAGTAAAAATGTGCCTTAGACTACTTATTATGATGTGAAGGAAAATTATCATTCGAGTATATGTGTATATATATATATATATATATATATATATAGGGAAAATAAACAAATTATGGTGGTTAAGGATTATGAACAATATTAATATAATTTGGAAAATCAATCCATAAAAAATTTTATAAGGTATGCTAGATATTCCTCAAAAAGAAAATGAAAAATCGTTACTATGATGATTAGAAGTGATGTTGTTGAAAAATAGTCAGTGAATTTCATACCCAAAGGAGTAGATAAACGTATGAGGAGTAGTCATAAAAAACAACACTTGTTGTTGGTGGAAACAAAAATCATTACTTTCAAGGGAAAGGAACAACAACAGGAACAACTGCAAAATGAACAACAGTTGTTTCTTTTGAATGAATGGCGCTACTCGAAAAGGGAATGACAATTGCAACAAAGGGAATGAAAGTTGTTACGTTCGAATGAACGAAACTACCCGAAAAGGGAACAACAATCACAACAAATGGAATGACAACTATTATGTTCGAATGAATGACACTATCCACAAAGGGAACATCAATCACAACAAAGGGAATGACAGTTGTTACATTCGAATGAACAACACTACCCGGAAAGGGAACAACAATTGCAACAAAGGGAACGACAACTGTTACATTCGAATGAACAAAACTACTCTCAAAGGGAACAACAATCACAACAAAGGGAATGACAACTGTTACATTCGAGGAAGATGACAATGATGTTCAAATTTAACCATCTCACTGGATACCTCCCAGAAAATTTTATTTTTTAGCGAATCTAGGATTGATTAGTCATCAACTAAATTCATTTAATTTTACGAGTAGGTTTATTCAATGATAGGAGGAATACGATGTATTGGATGATTTACAATATCATGCATTCATTTTTATTTACTACAGTCACATCCGCACATATTTTGAGTGCAGTGTCTGACTTCTGCTGCAAAACCATGACAAATTTATCTCTTGTTATCAAAACAAGGTCTATATTTGATGGAATAGTGAAATAAGAGCAATTTGGAGTTTAAATGAGGAACATAAAAGAGTGCTAATTATATTTTGTTACAGTAATATTTTACATCCTTTTTAGTTTTTGTTCTCCAAAGTTATTTATAGTGACTTCCCTAGAAAGTAAAAAACTAAAAAAACTCAGTCAAATATTCAAAGAAAAATATATACAATATGTACAGTGCTGGAAAAACAACAATTTCATGGAGTTGAAGCTGTTGGGTTACCTTCCCAACCAACTAAAATATGAAAAGTAGGAATATTACTTACTTCTTGGAAAACTGATTCTTTTGAAAGTGGCTGATGGTAGATCCGTAGCCGATGTCCATTTACCAAAAAAGGAGAACCAGACCTGTCGATGGTAACTAAAGTGACAGTGCCATTATCATGGACTTTCTTGATTTCATATGGTCCCAATGACCTTGTCTGCAATTTCCCAGGAAAATCCTGAAATATGGAATCATAAATAATCTCCCAATCACCTTTATGGAAGGATTTCTTCTTGATATGCTTGTTGTGCTAGCTAGATCTCTGTTGCTGAATAAAAACTGTGCATTGAAAGGGAAACAAGCATGCCTCATCTAACTCATTGAGTTGTTGTAAGCGCTACATGTGTTCTTCCATAAGATCCAGTCCAATTTCCTGGGCCATTTTTAGAGTCTTGATCTCAAATTCAATTGGAAAGATAGGCTCTTTGCCAAATACTAGGTGATAAGGAGAGTTTCCAGTAGTGTTATGCCATGTTGTGCAATAGGCCCATAAGGAATTTGGAAGCTCGACTGCCCAATTTTGGCAATTTGTTGAGACTATTTTTGTCAAGATTGCCTCCAAGAATTTATTAGTACTTTCCACTTGTCCATTTTCCTGGGGGTGGTATGGGGAGGTAACCCTCTGTTTAATGTGATAATTGCACAGAGTGGCCGAGATTTTATGTACTGTAAATTGTAACCCTCCGTCCATGATTACTTTCCCGTGTAATCCATAGCATATAAATAATTCAAAGAGAAATTTAATGACTGCTTCCTCAATTGTGTTTGGCAAGGCTACTGCTTCTACCCACTTGGTCATATAGTTCGTTGCAACTAGTATATAAGATTTTGGGTTTGATTTTGGGTTAAAGGGGCCAACAAAATCCATTTCCCATCTCTCGAAAGGTTCCATCACCACTTGTGGTTGTAGGGGAATTTCATCAGCTTGGCCTGGTCGACCCATCCTCTGACAACTGTAATAGGCCTGGACATACTTCTTTGCATCTTTGAATATTGAGGGCCAATAATAGCCCATCTGTAAAACCTTATGCCCAGTTCCACGGTCTGCAAAATGTCTGCCACATGGCTCATCATGACATGCCTTTAAGACATCGTGAATTTCATCGTGTCTGATACATATTTGGATCTAAAGATCAGACCATGTGTGGAAAAGATATCCACCGATCCAGGTGAACTGTGCACTATGCTGAACAATTAATTTCCTTTCTCTTGATGACAAGTGTGTTGGTAATTTCCCAACTACTAGATAATTCTCCACATCAGCGTACCAAGGCATCTTAATGGTCACAACGAACAAGTGTTCATCTGGAAATTGGTTTTCGACTGTCAAAGAGTTATCTATTTTGGGTACACAAGACAATAAATCTGCAACAAGATTCTATCTTCCCGACCGATCCTTAATGGTGATGTTGAATTCCTGTAACAACAACAACCCCTAAGTAACCCATTCATTAGTAATTGGTTTGTTGGATAAATATCTAATAATAAAGTGATCAGTATACAGAACCACTGGTTAGCCTGTTATGTAGTGTCGAAATTTATTAATAGCATGTATAGCGACTAAATATTAATTTTCTGTTACTTTTTAATTTAATTCGACAAGAGTAATATTTTTTCTAATAAAATAAATAGCGTAAGGTTTCTTGTATTCCTCCTACCCAAGGACAGTGCCTATAGATATATCTGATGCATATGAAGAGATGTGAAATGGCAATTTCCAGTTTGGTACTCTCAACACCGGTGTTGTTGAAATTAACCTTTTAAGCTATGCAAATGCAACATCACACTTATCAAACCACTAAAATTCCACATTACCAGTTAAAGCATGCAAAGGTGGAGCTATTATTGAAAAAGTTTCTATGAATCTGTGATAATAACCTGCACATCCAAGGAATCTACATACCTCAGTAAGTGTACAAGGTGTAGGAAATTTAAGGATTACCTCTATCTTTGTTGGGTCTACCTTGATTCCATCTGCAGAAACATAGTGTCCTAGTACCACACCTTCAGTCATCATCATATGGCATTTCTCATGACTCAAACATAGCCTGGTAGAAATGCATCATTCCAGTACCTTCTCTATATTTCTTAAATCTTGATCAAATTTAGTGCCATAAGGGGTAAAATCGTCCATGTAAACTTCAAGTCCTTCATTAATTAAATCACAAAATATGCTTAAAATAACTCTCTGGAATGTAGCTGGAGCATTACATAACCCAAAGGGAAATACTTGATATGTGAAGGTACCCCAAGGACATGTAAATGTAGTTTTATCCTGGTCTTATGGAGCAATATGAATCTGATTATAACTGCTAAAGCCATCTAGGAAGGAGAAAAATTGTTTCCCTGCTAAAGTATCAAGGACTTGATCAATAAAAGGTAGGGGAAAATGGTCCTTCTACGTAGCTTTATTGAGCTCTTTCTAGTCTACACAGATTCACCACTTACCATTCTTTTTAGGGATGATTACCAGTGGGGATACCCACTCACTGTCTGAAATAGGATATATGAAATATACATCCAACAATTTATGTAATTCTTCTTTGAAAATGTCCCTGAGATGAGGGTTTAATATTCGTTGGGGCTGTCATATGGGTTGGGTATCTTTTTCGATATATATATGATGTGTACATAGTTGGGGATTGATGCCCTTCATGTCAGGATACTCCCAAGAAAAATCCTATTGGTATTTAGAAAGGATCTGAATCAATTTTTGTTGTTTTTGTTCATTCAAACTGGCGTTAATATTCAAAAATATTTCTGGTGTGATTTCAACCGTAATGTTGTTATGGACAATAGTAGTGGGAATATGTTGCTCAATCAATTCTTCCAAAGGATGTCCCTGTGATTCATTATCTAAAACATCTTTTATCATTTGACATGTTGGGTTTCCTATAACAGTTGGGTTGTTAATGAAGTTGTTGATCACATCATCTTCTAGTTGGTTTTTTAGCCCAAGAGCTTCTTCTAGTGTGAGAGGAGGGCCTAGGTTTTCTTCCGGATATCTAAGTGGTTGCAACTGTTTATGTGTGACAGGTAGAATTGGTTTAGCTGGAGGATACAAGATAAGGTTCTTTATAGCACTTCCTCTAGCAATTGTCATGTTGCCTGAGCAACACCCTATGTATGCATCTATAGTTGCTAGTCATGGCCAACCTAATATTAACAAGTGTCCATATAGTCTAATTCTTGGATTAATAACTAGGAAATCAGCTGGGTATTCCCAAGAGTCGACCGAGACTGCTATATCTTGTAATGATCCTACTGTTTTAGCCAATGATCTATTAGCCAATTCTAACATAGTTGAAGTAGGTTTGAAGGAGGTGATACCCAGGACATTACAGGTCTTGGTGGTCAGGATATTGATGGTTGTTCCCCAATCTACCAACGTATTTGGGAAAAAGGTACCCTATTTTTGAACTTTTACCACGGTATTTCCTGGGTATGTGTATTTAACTAGCTCATTTTTCCCTAGAATAAGATCGGACAAAGTTCCTACCAGGTGAATAGTTGATGGATTCTTAGTTTTCTTTCCGGGCTTCTTCCCACATAATTCTTTAATTTTTTTTTCATAAATAGGAATATTTTGTAAAGCCTGTAAGAGTGGAATTTTAACACATAGATTCTTTAGTTCCCCAGTGATATCAAAGTTGGGATATACAAATGGTTTTTCTATCATTATCATTTTGGGAAATGGGGGAGGATAAATTGCGTCTTTATCAGGATTTTGTTGCTCGACTGTATTTCCCCCCTATTCTGTTTATTTTGTTATGACCACAGTCGATGGTTTTATTGTTGGTTGTATATCATTCTCATTCTCCTGTTCTTAATGAATGCCACTTTC
Source organism: Picea engelmannii (assembly GCA_009831015.1). Lineage (NCBI taxonomy): Eukaryota > Viridiplantae > Streptophyta > Pinopsida > Pinales > Pinaceae > Picea > Picea engelmannii. The sequence continues at coordinate 665,826 of ML784945.1, forward strand.
CTCAGGAGAAATTACATATCTTAATCTCAACCGAAGTTCGTTGCACCCTACAGAGTTTGTTTCACCCTCCAAACAAATTATCGACAATTTGCATGAGCTGGACTGGTTTGTTATTAGGATTCGGGTTGGGTTGAGCTGGTAATTGAGGGTGCATTTGAGGTTGGGGATTTTGGGGAAACTTAAGTGGAGCCTGTAAGGTGGGATGGGCTTGAGGAACCATTCCCATAGGCTGATTGGTTAGTCCCATGGGGCACTGGCAGTTTTGATTCCAATTGGGGGCTTGGGCGGCTGTGCTAGCCCACTGTGAAGGATAGGGGTTATTATTTGAATTCTACAAAAACATGGTAGAGTATTGCAAGTTAGGCCAAGTAGGATTAGAAACCAGTTGATTTGTCCAGGGTGCAGTAGGATATTGTTGGGACTGCTAGGTCAGGTTAACAAATGGTTGGCTTTGCCATGTGTTTCCATAATTTTGTTGTTGATTATATTGTCCAGGAAAGAAATAAGAAGGATCTTGTAACGTACCTGTAGGATGGGCCTGCCATTGGAGATGTTGGGCCATCATATATATTGGTTATGTTTCCTCCTCTACTTCTTTAAATACAAACTTTAGTCCTAGAAGTGATGGACATTACTCTGTCGCATGGTATTTGGCACATATAGCGCATGTCTGAACCATGTCCAAGGGACACTCCCTTGAACCATGTTTCCTTCTGCACCATGGAAAAAATATAGCCAACGACTGTTCTTCTTCCGCTTATTTCTGTTTAACCTGCAGAACATCCAATTGTGTAGTCAGATTTCCCAAAATGTTAGTTTTAAATTTTTCTAAAAGATTACCAATTTCTGCTTAGGTGACACTCCCGGTATTAATGTTTCCACTTCTGGTGATGGAGGCTCATATTCCCGATCTGGTTCGTGTACTACTGCGTGAACACTTGATACACAATTGGACAATTTCACCATATGTTTCTTGATAAATATCTTCTTTTCCAATCAAATTTAACGTTTCTACCCATTCATCCTTCATACCTTTTATTAGAGTGGCTTTAAGTACCTCACCTAGTAGTGTATCGTAAGGTGATCTTTGCAAGTTATATTGAAACCTTTCAACATATTCTTCTAGTGTTTCATTTTCTTTTTCAACCATTTTAAAGATCTCATCCTTTAAATCACTTGTTCTACAGTAGTCTTGATATTTTGTAAGGAAGGCTTGCTTCATTTCATCCCATGAATTTATAGTTCATCCACCTAGTCCCATAAACCATCATAAAGTTGCTCCTTTCAAGGTGGAAGGAAATAAATTTAATTTCTAGGGTTTAGAGGTATAGTCGTAGCCTCTACACAAGATATCAAACTCGAATAAGAATGCATCAGGGTCCTCTAAGATCAATCCATTGAAGGTTGGAAGATTCTGTAGTGCAATGGCTTTCATTGGGGCATTAGCAACCGAATCAACTATAGGATATTCCAAAGTGGAAGTCTAGGGTCGCGACTGGTTTTTTTGTGCCATTTGGTTGAAAATGTGCCAATAACCTTCAGGGATTTCTTGGTCTGGGTGTTCTACTCGAGGTGGTTTATTACTTGGTCCCTTAGGAGATTTGATCACACTACCTATGTTTGGGATTTCAGGTGTTCCTTCTCCTACCAGAATCACAAGAGATCTAGGTTCGGGTGGTTGTGGGTTTGTCTCAACAATTCCACTAGTCTCCCCTTCTCCTTCTCTTAAATTACAAGAATTTTCCTTGCCTAAATGACTGAAAAGTGGAGTATGTGTATTTTGAAAACTTTGTTCATCTCCTTCAGTTTCACTATGAACCTCAACATGAGCTACAGTTGGTGAATTTTCTACTTGAGGGACACAAGTAGAACCTTTTCGAGGTCCAATCGAGGCTTGATATTCAACTTTTCAGATAATTTCATCTATAAAAGTGCTCCTTCCAGGGGGCATTGGGCCCTGGGATTTTGTAGTTTTTGGTAAGGCTTTTTTTTTTCCATGTTCTTTCTTCTTAGTCATACACACCGACACAAATTCTATGCACCTATGTAACCTCTATGCATCAGCTGAAGGTAGGTGTTCGCACAAGCATTTTACTTATTGTCTGCGTAGGTTCTTACCTTCCGTTTTCAATACCTCATCCTTTCAGAGACACAACCTATACTATCTTTTACATTCTCCCCAACAACGACGCCAAAATGTTGCGCACTAAGAATGTCCTAAAAACAGACTTAGTCTGACATTAATTTTATCAACCGAGGATTCATATTTTCTTTAAAGATTGTCAACAAAGTTTATGCATATAGTTGTAGAGGTTTAAATCATGTAGATAGTTCAGTTAAAGAAAATATGAGTCTATATAAATTACTGGAATAGTTAAGTTCTTCACACATTACCTACAAACTATGAAACTAATTACTCAATCAACATAAATATACTCTGAGAAATAACACACCATGAATTAAAAATGTCAATCACTTACTGAATTCATTCATCTATCCAAGAAACAACAATTTAATCTACAACAACATTTAATGAATCAATCTCTCAATGATTAATTAATCTATTGGAAAGGAACAACGTTGTACTGAATATTTAAGAAGGAACAACAAATGCGAATTAAATGAAAGGAACAACAAATGCAAATGTAATTAAAGGAACAAAAAATGTGAATTTAAATGAAAGGAACAACAAATGCAAATTTAAATGAAAGGAATTCATAGGCGATAAATTGACAACAATTAGTATTGGAACAATAATCAATAATCTATTCTCTGCAAATGGAATAACACCAATTCATAAAAGAATCAATAGATTAATGAGTCTATTCTAACTGTTGAAGGGAATACCAAATCACATAATTATAACAGAATTGATAAGATTACATATAAGACAGTATCTCCTCTCGACTGGGCCGACGATATTTAGAAGATACTGTTAAGAAAACTCAGTTCGCAGAAATGATCAAAACACTTGAAGCTTCCAATAATTCCATAATTGATAAGTCATTTACAATGGGATTGTTGTACAGAGTGTCAACAATTGAGAGATCTGAATTCTGGTATCCTTCCCTATTGTTCACTCTTATTTATATATTACAATGAGATAAGTAAATTAAGCTACCCTGAGGATCGAGAGATCCTCAGGATTTCTTTTACTATTTATGAAGATTGCAAGATAAAAAGTCAATCTTCCTTTGAACCATTTTGTGCCTGATTTCTTCGATCTTCAATGGTCTGTGCATCTTCATGATCTTCTTAATTATCTTCAGTTAACAACAGTTGTCCATTTATGCATAAATCAAAACCATTCAAACCAAAGTTCAAAAAATATCTAATATCATTTAATATTATTTCCTAAGCTTTTTAACCATTTTCTTCCCTAATTACTTCAAACTAATAGAAAATTCAACAAAGAATATATCATTAACTAAAGTAACAAGGAGAATATTTATACCTTTTTTTCACCCGAACAAAGAGTCAGACTTTTGCAGTATTAAGGGAAAGGAAGACGGATACTCGAATCGTTGTTCCTTATTCTAGATTATTTATGTTCTTGATTATTACAGAGATTCTCATAGTCATTCATGAATATTACACCATAATTAATCCATAAAATAAGTCTAGTCTATGAAGCATAACAACATTATTCAGAAATGCACATAGACAAGTAAAGAACATAGGAAACAATATTATCTCTAAAATATTTATTTATTCATCTTCTGTCTTACCAACTAACTATTACATTCATTACCTTTTCATAATCTTTAAACCTCATCGCTCAGTCTCTCACTCTTCATACTATGATTCTTTCCCCTAAATATCCCAATCCCATTACATATTTATACCCAAAATCCCTAGACTATTTATCCTAAAAAAACCAGTTCAGTTAACTGGTTGTTTTCTTTATTCTTGTTTTCGCTCCTCATGCAACTTTTCTACTATTCTTCATTTTCTGGAATGTCGTGTTGTCCTCATTTGCACTTTATCCTCTCTCTTGCTTGATTTATTCTTATGTATGTATGTTGTCTTCATTCTATGTACTTTCCTTCATTCTGCACACTTTCTACCTTCTTTTCCCTTTCTACCTTCTACGCCCTTTCTTCCTTCTGTGCCCTTATCTTATACTCAGTTTGTTTCTCCCAAAATTGCCTCCAAAACCGCATGTCAAACAAATTCACCTCGTTTCTCTTGCCAAAGTGTGGGATGTTGAACAATTTTAATATTCCTACTCACTCCAATCCTCTATCCCATAAATTTTGCACAAGTATACTCTGGTTTTTTGTTGGATCTATACTGAGTTGCAAGTATTGACATGGTGCAAGTTCTATGAAATTCACCGTGTCTGTGATACATTGGTCCGCATATTCAGGTAACTTCATTGTGTTTGTGATGTCACCAATTTGTAGTTGGAATTATTATACAATGTCATTGGTGGGGCATCATCCTTTCTTGGTGTAATGTAGTCTCAAGGAAACCTTGGCTTTGACTATGATGCTCCCAGACTCTCCTCAACATCTACTTCTATTTTTTGCGCTCTTGTTCGATATTTTTTTGGTACGAGCATTTTTTCTTTTGGTGGTGCCATTTCCATAAATTATTTTCCAGTGACAAATTCTTTGGATTTGGGGTTTTCCTTGGCTCTATAATACGATTCTCGTCTCTCTCTTACTCACATGGCCTATCAGTTAGCCTTGCCCAGTCATTCTAATATCCATCCTATTTTTCATGTTTTCTGCTTAATGAATGTGATTGGAACTAAGTTCCAAACTCAAACCAACCTTCCCGAGTTGGACGAAGAAGGCCCAATTTTGCTACATCCAGAAGCAGTTTTGGACCAACGTGAGTGTCGTCTGTGTCAACAAACCATCAAGGAAGTGTTAGTCCAGTGGAAAGATACAACTCCAACAAATTCCACTTGGGAACCAACTACCATTCTACAACAATTTCCCCATCTCAAGCCTTGAGGACAAGGTTTTTTTTAAGGGGGAGTACATATTAGGGACCTAACCCCTCACATAGGTAGAATAATATATTTCCATGTAATAAAGGTCAATATAAATAAAGCCTATAAATAAGGAAGAATAAGTCCAATGTAAGAAGAACTAATAGAAGCTTACGCTTCGAGAAGGATCTTCCTCTAGATGGTTCTTTTGATAGACATATTTAGTATAAATAGGAGTCGAGGGTATGCGGAATTTTGTCTTGGATATTATTGTAATAGAGCTCTGCTCTGTTGGAGGTTGCTCGCTCAAAGAGGCAAGTGAAAATTTCTCTCAATAATCAAAGTGCTCTTTATGGTATTATTCTGCTATCATTTTGGTATTTTGTGGTGTTGTTATGGTTATATTGTTGTTCATATGCCATTTATAGCTATTTATTTATGTTCTGCATACATTTTTATATCTGGAATATTACAAGCCGCATGTCATTGTTGGGGGCCTATTGGACATAGGCCTATTTTGAGAAGGAAGGCAATTTTGGGCACTGACCTATTTTTGGAGAAAAGGTCTATTTGGGGAAATACCTAATTTGGTAAAGGAATACCTAATTTTGGAGTGCAGACAACAGATGACAAGAAACAAGCATGAAGAAAAAGAAGGAAAAGAAGCATGCAAGAGGAAAGCAATGTGGCACACAGGTAGGAAAGCCTAACCATGATAGAGTTAGGGATTTTGGTAAGGATTGTAATGACTATATGCTAGTAAAAGAGTATAAATAAATACCTAGGAGGTCTAGGTTGGGGGTTCGGTTATTATTGATGAGTCGATGATGATGATTATGATTGTAATAAGGTGGAAGAGTCAAGTAAGATAGATTTTGAGGGTTAGGTCATTGATTGAGGAGCCTGGTGTGATATAGTCTACCTCACTGAGGTTCCTTAACCTCAACATGATTGTATGATTGAATATGTAATGCACGCATCACAATATTTTGCAGCAGATTAAATGAAAGAGAAGAGAGACGGATCTTTGTGGGCGTAGCCCCGGGAGGGGGTGAACCATGGTAAAACTTATGTCACGTGTGTTGTTTATTGAATGATTACTTTCTTTTAATGGTTAGCTTATGAATGAATGATTAGATAAATGTATTAATATGCATGCATGGGGATAAAGATGAATGAATCCTAGAAATACTTGAATCAATAACACATTTGGTTCATAAATAAATATACATCCACTTCCATATCCCCACTCATTCCTAGACCAAAAGTACTTGAGCATTGTAGTCACCCATAGAGCTATCTCAGATGAGACTCCGATGTGCACTATGTGCACAGCGTTTCCTTCTGGTTTACCAAGAGGGTCGATAGTTTTAGAGGGTTTTGTTGGAAACCTGTTGAGATCTGAACCTGGGTCAAACCAAGAAGATCAATTTGTCAGAGATCTAACCAAAAAGTGGTGTAAATTATGTATATTTATCTAATGAATTAGCACCAACATGTCCTCCATCACAATTAAGGGACCAACACTTTAAATTCTTCAAAATGCATGATATACTAATCCTATATATTCAACATAGATTTGGTTTCAAGTTGTAATTAGCTTTAGAACATGGTAGCTCTTATTTCAAATAGTATCTCCATTTCAAAGTGAGCTTAATTGCCTTTGAAATTTGTTTATGGACTTGTTTTGGGAACAATTCTAATTAATTCTATATATGGATATTGTAAGACTTCTTATTGTTCTGGTGAGTACGATATTCATGTGAATCACGTAAGTTATTAGCCATAAAATGGAAGCAAACCTCCTCCCAAAACCAAAATGTTGGCACAATCTATTGATCTATAAACAATGGACTTGCATCCCATTCACTTCACCAACACATATCCCCCACGTAATTAAAACTTTTGAGCTTTGTTCTAAAACTTATATAAAGATATTTGTCTTTTGGAGGATATTATGCATTTGTTCCTTGTACAAGGATATTTCTCTTAATATGACTATAATCATTGTAATATGTCATCCAATGGACCACTTCTATCTAGTATAACTTGCACGCAATAGTTATATAACAATGAAATAACCACTAGGATTTTAAGTAAAATATTCTCTATTATCAACAACCAAGAAGGAATACACAAAGTGGCTATGCTTCTTGTCAACAAGGCTTATTCTCAATGTAGTTTTGAGTGTAGAATTCTACTTCACTATTCGTCAATGATTATAAAAGGATGGTTCTATTTACAAACCAACAACTGCACATATACCATGTATGTACTATGGTGAAAGAAAACCATGACTACTTTATTTGAGCTCAACTCAAGATTTGGCTCTAACCTCTTCAATCATTTTCACTATTATTCAAAAGGAATGTGAGGTTTGTTTTGAATGTAGGGTTGGAAATGTCAAGGCCTCTATTCTAGATTGGTTCACCACTTATATTAAAATTAATTCAATCCTCTCTCTACCAATTATTAGTAGAAAAAACCATGACTTTGTTGTATGGATGAATTACCTTGTTGGTTACTTGCTTATGAAGGCTAGCAAGTCTACTCCATATTTAGGTCTAGTTTCAAGTTTCTTATAGCTTGAGTAATATGTAACGCCAAGATCTCAAATCTTCAATGTTTAGAATCGAAAAGAAAATTAAGATTCCTTCTAGTTAGATTTGACCAAGAAATCAATCAAACATTCCAAAGGCCCCAATTCATTGAATCCAATCTTGGATAACAAAAGTTACTTATTACCATTTATTATTGAATTTTTGAACAAAGTGACAATTTTCTTATATCGTCTTAAAGTATTCAATGAACCACCAGTTCAACACATGTTATGACCATGAACAAGGTCTTAATAATTGTCATATAGAGTTGCAGTGAAATTTTTCATAATACAACAATGAATATTTTCCATATGCAATTTTTTATAATACAACAGTTCTATACGATTGAAAAGGATTTGGAAATCCTGGATGATTTAGAAGAATTGAGAAACTTAGCCATTAAGGAGACAGAAGGGAGCAGAGAAATCCAGAACATCATACCCAACCAGATTTATGGTTCTTATAATTATCCATTTAATTTGCGCAAATTCAATATAGGGACCACAGAGCAACCTAAGATATCTATGGTGGGATATTAGTGGGATGAGAAAACTAGACAAGAAATACATAGCTTGTTGTGAGAGTATGACGACTTGTTCCCAAATAAATTTCTAGAGCTACAAGGGATTAAAGGAGCTATGGGAGAGATGAAAATTGAACTAAAACCAGGATCAAATCCTGTAAGGAATAGACCATATCACCTTAACCCTAGAGTGAAAGAGAAGGTTAAGAGGGAAATAGACAAGATGCTGGAAGCTTGACTTATTTTTGCAGTGGAAGAAGCAGAATGGGTTAGCCCAATAGTCATCTAGAGTAACAAAGGAATAGAGGACATTAGGGTCTATGTAGACTATAAAAGCCTTAATTATGCATGTGTGCATGACCCATTCCCAACACCTTTTACTGATGAGGTGCTAGAATAGGTTGTGGGGAAATAATCTTACTCATTTACAGATGGATTTTTGGGGTATCACCAAGTAATGATTGTTGAAGAAGACAAAAATAAGACCTCATTCATAATAGAATGAGGGTAATTTGCATGTAATGTGATTCCCTTCAGCCTAAAGAAATCCCCTATAGTTTTTTCCCAGATTGTAATGGCATCTTTTTGAGAATTTATCCACAATTTTATAGAATTTTATATGGATGATTGGACAATATACAGTCTTCTCAAGGAAAATGTAGCGCTACTATGTTTGATGTTTGATAGATGTAGAGAATTTCAAATATCATTGAAACTCAAAAAGTGTAAGTTATGTGTGCCACATGGAAATTTATTAGGCCACATAGTATTCCGAGAAGGAGTACTGGTAGACCTTGCCAAAGTTGTGGTTATTGTGAAAATGCCGCCACCTATGAGTGCTAAGAAGTTGCACTCCATGCTAGGGCACACATGGTATTATCGCGGGTTTATCAAAAGATATGCAAACATCACTTCACCTCTAGAAAATATACTAAAGAAGGTTGAAGTGTTCCAGTGGACCCTTGAGTGTGATAAAGCGTTCGATATCCTAAAGGAAAATCTCAACGCAACACCTATTCTAATATTTCCAAATTGGGAAAACAAATTTCATGTGCATGTACACGCATCATATATTTCCTTAGGAGCCATATTAGCGCAACTAGGATATGGAGCCATGGACCATCCTATATACTTTGCTAGAAGGAAGTTGTCGTAAGCTGAGTGAAACTATACAACCACAAAATGGGAGGGTTTAACTATGATTTTCTCTCTGCAAAAGTTTAAACATTATCTGTTAGGTTCTCATTTTTAATTCTTTACTGATCATTCTGCATTAAAATATCTAGTTAACAAACCTATTTTGGAAGGAAGAATTTGTCGGTGGTTTCTATTGTTTCAGGATATTTCTTTTGAAGTGATCATTAAGCCTAGAATATACAATGTAGGGCCTGATCACCTATCTATATTAGAGTCAGGAGAAAGTAGCGGAGCAGTCGATGATGAAATCCCGGATGTAGACCTGCTTCGGGTTGAGGCCATACCAGAATACCTGGAAGACATAGTAGTCTTCTTAAGTACAGGGGCCTACCTAGAAACATAATCCAAAACTCAAAAACATAACATGGTGGTTAGAGCAGTGGACTATCAATTGATTGTGGGGAAATTGTATAATTTGGTACTAGACAACATCCTCATGAAATGTGTCTTAGATCATGAAAGACAAGACATATTGTGGGAGTTCCACAAGGGAGTTGTGGGAGGTCATGTTGGAGGGAAGTAAAATGCACATAAAGTCCTCCAAGCTAGACTATGGTGGGCCACGCTCTTCAAGGATGCAAAGGAGTATGCTATATATTGTGACGTTTGTCAAAGGGTGGGTAAGCCATCATGATGATATGAATTTCCTCTTCAACTAGTTCTAGCTCTACAAGCATTTGAGAAATGGGTAGTTGAATTCATTGGGCCAATCAACCCCACTGCTAAGAATTCAAAGGATAGGTATATTATTACCGCAATTGATTACCTTACACATTGGGTTGAGGCAATAATTGTTCAATATTGTTCGACCAATACCGCTACTAGGTTCATTTTTGAAAATATTATCACTCGGTTTGGATGTCCTAGGATTTTGACCAGCGATCAGGGAGGTCATTTTATCCGTAGTATAATAACAAATATTACAACATAGTTCTTGATCCAACATCATAAAAGTAGTCCCTACCATCCACAAGACAATGGGACAATGGAGGCGTTTAACAAGATTTTGGAGAGAGGATTAACGAAGGTTTGTTGCATAAACAAGAAGGATTGGAATGACATAGTCCTAATGGTTTTATGGGCTTACAGAACAACCACAAAGAAACTACACAAGTACACTCCATTTTAGTTAGTTTATGGGAAAGAAGATGTGGTACCTATAGAATTTGTTACTCCGAGCTTATACATTACACATATTACACACATGTTGGAGGATGAATCAGTTGCATAGAGGCTCATGGAATTGTGAGAACTTGAACAGACAAGGTTTTTAGCAGACTTCCATCAATCAGTTGAGAAAGCAAGGAAGAAATATTAGCATGACAGACACATTAAGACCAAAGAATTTTGACAAGGAGACAAGGTCCTACGTTATGACAGTCGATACTAAAAACATCAAGGCAAGTTGTGCATGCATTGGTTGGGACCATTTATAGTTGTAGAGATCCGACCTTTGGGAGCAGTCAGACTCGTGCAACTAGATGGTATGTTGTGGCCAGGATGGGTGAATGGCGCTTGCTTGAAACCCTGTATGTCTTAGAACTGAGATAAAGGACTGTTTCTATAGTCCGACGGAGCATGTATAGTAGTTAGATTTAAGTTTTTTTTCAATTTCTATGAATTCAGTTAATAAAGTCGAAGAGTGCATTGTTGCACCACGACATGTAGTTCATTTTTTTGTCTAAGTGGTGTTTGATGTAGAACTTCTTACTCAATAGCATAGGATTAGAAGAATCAAGAAGCTATTAATGATAGTTATTAAATATGATGAGGAACACTTTTTCGTTGGAGGGAGAGCAAATCCATACAAAATCCTAGTACATGTGCCACATGAACCCAATCCAGTCACAACCTTTATTACTGCTACAGTACTCCGTCCGAATTTTGTTAAACCATAAATACGCGATATGCAAAGATGCCATCAGTATTCCCGCCAGGTTTCTCATCTGTTAAACAATAAGTTTTGGAATCGGCCATGTCCCTAACCAACTTGCCCAGTAAATGCTAAGATCACCCAATATATTTACCCCGTTAACTAGTCCCATCAGACAACTCAGATCCAAGTTGCATCTATAGGGTTAATGATGAATAACAATTATTACAGAACTTGTCAGCTAATATAGAGTATAATTTTATGTGAACTCGGCGTAGGACACATTGTTTCCCAGAGAGAAGTTAGATATTTACGAATTTTGAAGTGTGAGCAAGCCTGTGTAATCCCTCGACCCTTAATCGTGATCCCCAATCCCTGTTTCTCCTGTGCAATTTGATAATACTTCAGACTAAGCATGCTGAGAGCTACAAGAAGAAGAAGTGTGATTTCAAAGGATCCATTACCAGACGAGCCCTGTTACCCTCGGGTCGAGATCATGGACGATCTCAAAGGAAATGTTGAACAGGTCAAGCTCCTTGACCTTGACCTGACAGACCAGGTTTTGTTCCCTCAGATGAGCATTGACGTCTTCTGGAGTTTTTCTCCAGACGAGTTGGGAGGCATGCAATTTGTGCCAAATCCCGATTTAATCAACCTATTCAACTCTACCATCAGGAACCTTAGGGACTTACCAGTTTTTGGCACCACTAGAGAAGTTGCGAGGTGTACCAAGTTTCTGATCAGCAAAGTACATGATATAATCATGTGGTTGGATATGAGATATATAATCCATGCATAGGACATCCACTAGCTTAAAATATTGTCCATCGAAGGTGAGGACGTGTCCAAAGGCTTCCAAGGTCCCAATAAGCATGGCAAGAAGAAGGGGAAGCCTATTCTATATGAGCGGTTCCATACACAGAGTGGGGGGCGGACATCCAATATCAACCCCATACTACCTAAGACAATCAGGATCGGTTGCTATATAATTTCTAGCAAGGTCATGAGGTATTACTACAAAGGAGAGTGTACATTGGATGCTCTATCAGTGGCATATTTTTGTGCCAATGGCATTGTCTTCAACTGGTGCAAATATTTACTGGAGGAACTCTTGGTGGCTTACGAGGAAGCATACGAGAAGGGGGGTACTTTCACCTATATCTACTTATTTCTTGTGTTCATAATGTTGAAGTGGACTCCATCTACTAGAAGACCATTGTCGCTAGCAGATAAGGGGAGATTGGAAAAAATGTTCGAGCTGTGGCACTCAAGGTCGGAGTCAAAGAAAATTGCCTTCAACAACATGATGTTCTCCAAATGGTATAACAGGTTTCTCAATGCAACACACAGGTTGCGCATTCTGTAGGAATTGCTCAAATACAACATGTAGAATGTAGCATTCAACATGAACCACCACCATACATTTGTGTGGCCAAGGTATGCCAACAGAGAGGAATTCCACTCACACATGATTCCATTCTATTTATATGAGGAGGCCTTCGACAAGGAGGTTATTTCATGGCCTAGAGTCAAACACAACCCGTGAAAGTTGGGGATGAATTACGTTATGCCTACGGAGCTGTTGAAGAAGAGGGGTCAGGAAGAGAGGGTATGACCAATCTCAGGCCCATAGGTACAAAAGAAAGAATCCCCAGCATAGAAGGACTCCGACGAGGAGGAAGAGATGCAACAATTGGAGCGCAATAAGAGAACATTACCTATGTTCTCGCAACTTCCAGAGAAATCTATGTTGACAGTTAAGGATGCCAACAAAATTCACTGTGTTGCATTCATCATAGAGCCAAAGTCCAAGAAACCTTGGACGAGGATCTCCCTGAGCAAGGTTCTGAACCCCCAACCCATTTCATCCACCATTCCTCGCACTCACTCAGCATATCGAGCAACCCACATTATAGACATCCAAGATGACCTTGAGCCTGACACCACTCCATCCACCACCATCATCACTGATCAACCTCCATAACCACCATAACCCTAGTAGCCACCTCAAGAAATCGTCATTCAATCCCAAACCAGTGATCCATAACCCATGCAGCTTGATCCCCCAAAGATACCAGAGGTTCATAAGGAACCTAAGACGACTTCAGGACAAAGCACAATGCCAGTGCAGGAACAAATGGAGCTAGTCCTCCAAAACTCTCATCAGTTCATAGAGTTGTTGCAACTATGTCTGGCCCGAACAGACATTTTAACGTTCCTGTCGGTGACATTGAGGTTGACGCTTGCGCCAAGACCATATACAGAAGAGGAGATGGTGGAAAATCCCTCAGAGCATTCAACAACCAGTGTACCTCCACTGTAGGTCCGAGTACCCAGGGAATCCACCCTTTCCTCCATTGACCTTGAACAGTGGCCAACAATGCAACTTGTCAGCATGATCAGAGCCTCAACTGATCAATTGGAGTAGAGGCTCCAGCAGGATGAAAGGACTATAGAGTTCACAAGGGAGGAAGCACTCCTTGCTCAAGTGCACAAAACATGGTAATAATACACCAAGATGTAGGCGGAGCATAAACTGGAACGAGTCTAGGAAAGTCTTGTTGAATTCTGTTACAATGAAAATCTCTCTATGGCTAGGGTGAACCACAACAGACAGGTATGACTGCAGAAATCAACTCTATCCCAAAAACATGCTATATAAACCAATGCGCAAGAAAGATAATAAAGAGGCCTACCTCATCCAGATGTTCGATGATGTCCACCATTGAGAACCTTGACCCAAAGCTATATATCTGCAACAAGTTCTCAACAAACAAGCAAGAACAAGCATATCGTGGAAATATAAAATATTAGCACATTAGATAGAATAATATATCAATATACATAAAAAATACACCCATGGATAATAATACATATATTTACAAGATATCAATTGGATAGGAAAGGAGTATTTCTATTAATAAATGATCAATAGAAGTGAAAATATTACAGACTTCTGGGTCGGCACGGTTCAGAACCAAGAAATTGAGTTCCTTCCAACTAGGCCTCCACCACTTCAATCCTCCACCAAAGGCAAGCTCGTATAAGGGAGACAAAGAGGTTATCCACCAATAAGGGAAGAACTTGGGGGCTGAAAACTATGTTTAGACTTAAAGGACAAAGGGATGCAGACTCAATATGAAGTAAATAATTTCTCCAGAGTAACTTTGCTCTCAAAGTTGAATTCTCTCCTTTTTTTCCACAACTCAGAATTGGCTTCTTTATAGCCTTCAAAATGCAACTAAAGCGCCGAGTCAGAAAATTTCCAGTATGTGGAAGGCCAAGGATCATAGATATCCTATCGTGACATGGAAACCCAACATTTAATTTTGATTTTATGGCACAAATCCTGATGTGCGCAGGTTGTAGTGGAGCAGTCTGTGTATACGCTTGTTGTATAGGGTGCAAGATGTGTACAAGTGGAAAAATTTATATTTTTGTCTCTGGACTTTAGTAACAGGGAAGACAAGTCTGCATAGGGAAATGGAATAAGGCCCTCTCTACAATATTGCATAGGGTGAGGCAAATATTTCTCTAACAGATGCCCCCTAATGTGTGAGGTCAGAGGAGAATCTATGATGGCTGAAATACATTATAAGTAACCCAGAAGTGGAGTGGTAGAGAACCATCTGGACAAACTCAATTTCTAATTACATTCTGCACTGACTTTGCATACATGGCTGCCAAAAATACACTGCAGATCCATGTGAAAAATATACCAAATAAATCTTCGTGGCCATGAAAAGGAAAATACAAATGTGGTTACATGCCAATAGTTGTCATATTCATGAACAAGGCCCAGTAGAACCAGTCTCAAAACCAATACGAAGATATTTGTATACCATGGAGTACAATATGATCTCTCATGATAACTGAAGTCATATAGGTACTGGTCCAATGAAAAGGAAGCAACAACTCATGAAAGTTGTGGCCACATAATGATTTCTTCAAGTCTTCTACACAATCCTCCAAAGGTGCAAGTCTACATCATGTGAATAAAGGAGTTGAGGTTAAACACAATGAGACATCATTTGATTACCAGTCATTGATGTATACCATTAACAAACACAATACAACCTACCAATAATGAAAGTAGGTATCAAGGCACTGAGTACATTCTTGCAAGTGTGAATAGAGGAGTCAATGTCGAACACCTGAAGAATCCATCGATCAAGAGACATTGATGTATTCCCAACTGTCGATGGCGAGAGAGCCTACCATTGATGACTGTAAGACTCAAGATATTCATAATACTTTAGGTTCTATTTCCAGAATAAATAGGTTGATGTCGATGGAAAGAGAACTGCTAAAAGAAGAGCATTAAGGCATCTCTCATCAGTCAACACGACGTACAAAGCAGGAGCTTCATGATTTGGTGAAAATAAGATAAACAAAAAATTCAAGAAATAATGATCCTGTGCATATTTTACGTGTGCCAAGTGCAAGAGGTACACGAAAAAGACCCTCTAAATAACAACCAATGATGAAAACTGCTGACAAAGGCGAGGAAACCACCAATAAGGCTAATGGCATCCAAGACACTGCATGAATCCCAATGTGTGAATAGATGTCTTGTCGTCGAACACAAGGGACACCACCCAGTTAACGACCAATGATGAAATGTCGATTGTTGGGTTCAAGGTTACCTACCAATGATGAAATTAGGGCCAGGGTGCATAATAGGACTAAAGTATCATGTGACTCTGAGAAAAAATGAGAGTATGTATGACATGAAAAGTCAAGAGTTCTGAGGAGTGGCCAGCACAGGTTGATAGACTTCCTTTGAATAAGAGCATGAGACATATGCAGGACTCCAGAATCATAGACCTGATGATAAAATCATGATATGAAAGAGGCATCGATGAATTTCTTTGTAGGGACTAGAAGAGTAACCAATCGGTAGAGAAGACTCTGTAAAGAGCTCATCTTCATAAGGCCATGATAATCCCAAAATTATGATGATGAATGGACTCAAATAATTTTGTTCTTTGTTCAAAGGTGACACGACTGTTGCCGATATAAGATAATACTCCCTTCCCTCCCTTTTTTTTGTTTTTTCATAACAAACGAATGTTATGATACATAGGAGGAAACTAGTGTCGCATGTAAGAAAAACTATTTCCAGCAATGGAACGTACCTATGATCAATGCAGAGAAGTGCATGGAGTATATGGACACTCAGGGGAATGTTCCCTCCTAGGTATAGGGTGTCAAATTGCGAAGGATATAAACAAGGCTCTGCTTGGTTGAGGATGCAAAACTGTTGAGGAAAATGGTTTATAACGCAAAGTGAGAATCAACTATAGGCTCAATACTGCAAGCAAGGGCATGAGATGAAAGAACAACTTGACGCCAAAACATTTCCTTTTTTATGTCTTTTAGTCTACTTGGTGTGAAAAAGGGGTGAACTTGTGCCAAATAGACGTCTTTTCAAAACCAATTTTACGAGTGTGAAAGAGACAAGTTCACTCGATGATCTTTTCAATTTTTGATAACGAGTCAGTAAAGAGATTAACTAAGACTCATGACCTTTCAAGTCCAATTTAACGAGTGTGAAAGGGACAAATAACTCGACAATATTTTCTCTTTTTGAACGAGTCAAGAAAGAGCTTAACTAAGACTCATGACCTTTCAAGTCCAATTTAACAAGTGTGAAAGTTATAAATTCACTCGACAATCTTTTCTCTTTTTAGACGAGTTGGAAAAGAGGTTAAATCATACTCGTGAATGTTGTTCTAAGCAACATATAATGGGGGAGGCCAAGGCTCCTGTGCAAGACTTTTGTGAAAGGTCAACAACTTACCAAGAGTTGACACAAGCTTAGGAAAACCCAAATCTTTCCAAGTCAAGGAGGATAAAATACTTGCAGAGGTTACCTTATCTACAATCCATCAAAGAATGCCCCTTATCTGGAAGGGTGTAGAAGAAGGAAGTTGAGACTCTACAAGATCACTCCAATCAAAGGAAACCTCCCTAGGACTTGGAGGGATCATACTCGAAGAGAGTGGAATGATCCCTAGTGAAGAAGGTACATAACTAGAAATTCTAAGGACATGGTCGAAGGATGCATCTGTTACACGTCAAAATTGCTCAGATGGATAAAGTGTCGCATTGTCCCTATCAGTCGTCGCAAGTGTCGCATCTTCCCTACAACTTTCGCAAGTGTCGCAAGTTGATTATTAGTGTTGCAAATAATGTTCAGACATGATGCCGTGATAACGACACTAAGGAAGCACTTGTAACACCTCATATGACTGATTTGAAGAGCAAGAACTGATCCATTGGAATCACAGAACTCTTAACACCTGAAAGAGGCCCTGAAACAGTGGTTTGGAAGGGGAACGCTCCCCTAATACAGCTGGAGAAGCGCTGACGCTCCTCTACCATGGTTCAGAAGCGTTATAATGCTCTTTAGCCCTTCTGGAGGAGCGTTTCTCACCTTAAGAGCGCTGGCGCTTTACCTAGGCATATCAGGAGTGCTATAACGCTCTGATACCCCTTTTGGGGGAGCGCTCCCTATTTTGGGTCAATTTGTTAGCCCGTTGAGTCGAATGAGGAGGAGAACATTCGAGATTAGAAGGCAGTTGTGCTCGAATTCTTGGTTTCATCAAAGATCCCTGATCCAAGGAGATGGTTCCTAACTGGTTCTAAACATAACTCAAGAG
>ML784945.1:708883-732495 GCA_009831015.1 Picea engelmannii
AAGTTACTCAAAAAGGGTCATTTTGGTGTTATCGCCCAACTCCAAGCCATACAAGCAACATAGACACCCTCGGTACCGCAAGACTTCCAAACCATCCTTTCTAAACATCAATTGGTCTTTTCCACTCCCCAAGGCCTCCCTCCTTCCCGTGGTGTTCATGATCATTCCATTCCCCTTGTACCCAAAATCCTTCCTCCCAATATCTGTCTGTATCGTCACCCCTTTTCCCAAAAAAATGAAATTGAGAAAATGGTCCAGGAACTCCTTAATGCAGGCATTATCCGCCCTAGTACGAGCCCATACTCATCTCCTGTGGTCATGGTCCTGAGGAAAGAAGGTTCTTGGCGAATGCATCCTGACTTTCGTTCCCTCAAAAAACTTACCATCAAAGACAGATTCCCCATTCCTGTCATTGATGACCTCCTGGATGAATTGAGTGGCGACCAATTCTTCACTAAATTGGATCTTCGTTCAGGCTACCACCAGATACGTATGAAAGAGGCAGACATTCCCAAGACTTCCTTTAGAAATCATGAGGGACACTATGAGTTTTTGGTCATGCCCTTTGGCTTATGTAATGCCTCCTCCACCTTCCAAAGCCTCATGAATCATGTCTTCCGTCCTTTTCTCCGCCATTTTGTCTTAGTTTTCTTTGATTATATAAAGGTCAATATTAATAAGGCCTTTCAATAAAATAGAATAAGGCAGATGTAAGAAGACCTAATAAAAGCTTCCTCTTCTAGAAGGATCTTCCTCTAGATGCTTATTTTTAGTATAAATATGAGTCAAGGCTATGAGAACCCTAGCTTGGATATTATTGTAATAGAGCTCTACTCAATTATAGGTTGCACCCTTGAAGAGGCCCGTGAACATTGCTTTTAGATTCAAAGTTCTATTTTTGTTGTTATTCTTATATCATTTCAGTGTTATTGCAGTGAATGTTCTAGTTATATTGTTGTTATTCTTCCATTACTATCATTTTATTTCAGTTCTGCATACATTTTATATCTGGTATATTACATGCGACATCTGGCCCCAACCTCCTAGGAAATATTGTACTTGCGGATTTTCAGGCCATCCAGGGTTCTGGTAAACACCATGGCCCTATCCGGCATCATAAGGCCCTCCTCTGGGCTGATTCATATAAGGTTGGTTGGGCATCATTCTAGTTGGAATGTTCTATTGGGGGTTATAAAAGCTGCCCCCATCTGTATTAGATCCAGGTTGGGGGTTTCCCAAAGTGTGAAACTGACATCCTCCGGGTTGGAAACCATAGGATAGAGGTGGATTTGTCATGCCAAAAGTATTGGTCAAAATCTGCACCGAGGAGGTAGGATTGTAGGGTGGAACTTGAGCCAAAGCTTGTCTGCCAAGTTGACTATTCCACCCATAAGTAGGAGGATTGGATCTGGGGTTAAAAGCAAGGATACCTCCCATATTAGGAGTCATTTGAGGGATTTTAGATCAACCAAATGAAAAAGGAGTGTAAGGAGGTGTACTGCCCCCAAGCCCAATGCTAGCATTAGAGACAATAGCTGGGATGGAGTTTGAAAATTGAGAAGTGAAGTTAGGCATACCATAAGAAAAGGGACTAGAATCCATAGGGATGGACTGAACATTGTAGCTTGGTGAGTGGCCAAGAGACCCAAAGGGTTTCAAGGTGGTAGTGTGAGCATTCACTATAGGCCGAGGTATAGTAAGGATAGGTACCTTTGGAACTACAACCATGGAGGTTGTAGGAGTCGAAGGGGTTCCATTAACTATAGTGGGTATGGGAGTCGAAGGGCTCCCAAAATTCTGAAGACCATGTTCAATACTCATCCTTGTAGAATCACAAGTCTGAACGGTGGATGTGTGTGTACCATGTATAATAACTCTATGCCTTTTAGAAGGCAAGGACATGAAACTCAGTGGTAACTGTAACAAGCAATGGGGCCGACGGGGAGGCTGGTCCGACTCCATGATGAATTAAGACTCTAAAGATAAAAAATATATCCTAAGGCCAACTAGTAAGCAAAGGGGACACCAAAATTCAAATGACCAATATGCATGCAAACAGGGAAAGTGTCTGAGTGGCCTCCCTCCCTAAATAAGGTATGTCTCACCCAAGATGAGCCTGAGACTCCCTACTAAATATCAGAGGTAAAATAATCAGTTATAAGGGCCCTCATGGGCTTAACAACTAGTCGGTCAGATCCCCTGGGAGAAGTAATCCTCCATAAAGGATCTATGTTTTATGACCCTTATCTGACCCAGGGTACCTGCAGAATAGCCCCTGCAAGTAACCTATGAGACACCTAAGTGAGAATTCATAAGTCAAGTCCATCATATGGGCAGGGTAGAAAATCTCAAAACCTTGAAAGAACCACCTCTCACATAGGTAAGGGAACTAACAAGATCCCCAGATACGAATAGATCCCTAGAAATATCTCTGACGCTAGGAAGGTATCATGGGGATATCGCTTCAACCGACTTCGCGCGACCTCATGATTAACTCCGGTGTGAGCGGAGCCTCCTAATCTTACCAATTATATAATGGATTTCTCCACTACCTGACTCAGACACATATGTTGATTTAATTACCTTCAAGAAGTTTACTCACAAAATCCTATTCCAAGGCACTAAATCCTAGGCTAGTTTTTGCACCCTAGAAAATAAAATCTCTACTAATAAATTTTAAATTATAGCATTGATTTTATGGTCGTGATTACTCAAAAAGGTATGGTGATGAAACTCATGGTGTTATGACTCTACAAGAAAAGTAAATATGAAAATAATGCAAAGTCCTAACTTTAACTTTTAATGAATGATACGCTTCCAAAAACGATGAAATTTTCAAATTCAACTCTGCAATTCAGAAGTAAAAATGCAATATTTAACTATATGCACTAAGCTAATGATAAAAACTCAAAAGACAAAAATGCCAAGCAATGCAAAATGCCTATTTTTTTGTATTTTCAATATATCGAAACTGAAAATGCATGGACTAAAAAGTAACTTGATATATATCCCTACTATGTATAAAAAAGAGATAACTAACGCAGGATATCAAGCAATGAAGCACCCAACCCATTGTACAAGGACAATAAAAATGAAAATATGAAGAGAAAAAATTCTCCCAAAAATTCAACCAAAAGAGGGTTTCCTGTCATCCCACGGGCACTCAACAGACACTACAAGGACATAATAAGGCTCAGCAAGCATCAAATCCCACCCAACAAACACCAGACCAAGCAAACATGCAAGGAAAAAAGGTGTACGTGATTGTTTGGGAAAACAAAGCGTATATATGCAACTTGCAGTGAGATAGCCTGCATGTATATGCGACTGTTAAGGCAAAAGGGAACATATATGCTTTGAAACAAGGTTAGGCAAGGGAGAGAGGTTGAAAACTTAGACCAAGAGTGAACAAGAGTTGTCAATAAATGATACGACAAGAACCATAATAGAAACAAGATAAATCTAAGAAGAAAAGTACTTCAAACCCTAAGAAAGAAGATTCAATCCCCAATGGATTCACCAATTCTGTTATGAGGAAAATATCTCTATGGCTAGGGTGAACCACAACAGACAGGTATGACTACATAAATCAACTCTATCCCAAAAACATGTTATATAAACCAATGTGAAAGAAAGATAAGAAAGAGGCCTACCTCGTCTATATGTTCGATGATGTCCACCGTTGAGCACCTTGACAAAAGATAAGCACATTAGATAGCATAATCCATCAGTATGGTGGAAATATAAAGTATTAGCACATTAGATAGCATAATCCATCAGTATGGTGGAAATATAAAATATTAGCACATTAGATAGCATAATCCATAAATATACATAACAAATATGCCCATGGATAATAATACATATATTTTCAAGATATCAATTGGATGGGAAAGGAGTATTTTTATTAATAAATGATCAACATAAGTGAAAATATTATAGACTTCTGTGTCGGCACGGTTTGGAACCAAGAATCTGAGTTCCTTCCAACCAGGCCTCCACCACTTCAATCCTCCACTGAAGGCAAGCTCATATAAGGGAGACAAAGAGGTTCTCCACCAATAAGGGAAGATCTTGGGGGTTGAACATTGTGTTTAGACTTAAAGGAAAAAGGGATGCAGACTCAATATGAAGTAAATAATTTCTCCAGAGTAACTTTGCTCTCAAAGTTGAATTCTGTCCTTTTTTTCCATAGCTCAGAATTGGTTTCTTTATAGCCTTCAAAATGCAACTAAAGGGTCGAGTTAGAATGTTTCCAGTATGAGAAAGGCAAAGGATCATATATCTCCTGTCGTGACATGGAAATATGACATTTAATTTTGATTTTTTGGCACAAATCCCGATGTACGTGGGTTGTAGTGGAGCAGCCTACATATGCACTTGTTGTATAGGGTGCAAGATGCGTACAAGTGGAAACATTTATATTTTTTCTTTGGAATTTAGTAATAGGGAAGACAAGTATGCATAGGAAAATGGAATAAGGCCTTCTCTGCAAGATTACATCGGGTGAGGAAAATATTTCTCTAACAAATCCTAGCCAAAAATAAGGAAAGTAGCACCCCAACTACCAGAATCTAGTGTTGTCGGAGAAATTGAGCATCAAATCGAGCTACTCCAGGGAGTATGGTCACAATTGGCCATTCGCACAGAGAAGATGGAAATAGAGTTGTGGGAGACTTAACAAGAAGCATAACAACAACCTCAGAAGTTGCAAGAGAATATGGAGAAAGTAGTGTTGGAAGGAAACAATGCTCGAGAAACACTACACAAGCGCACAACCGAGTGCACAAATATATTTCGGGAAGTCAGCGACTGGATGGGAATTATTGCAAGGCGCAACCAAACTTTAGAGGACGTGTGTGCAAGAATACAGTTTCTCAATGAGGAAGTTGTGGTCACTATGTATCCACTGGAGAAACAAGAGAAATTTGATCAAATTCAGCAAGCATACAATGAGCTCAACGCTCTGTTTGAAGCGCAATCCGTAGCCAAGAAGGAGTTGCGCAAATTTCAACATGTCATTCAAATAGTGTATATGAAAATGCATCAACTAGATGCTACAACCAACTCTGAATGGAACTCTTTGGTCGCATCCAATCCCAAAGGATGTATCATAGATGTGACTCAACAGTTTTTGGTTGAGGCCTCACTCCTTTCCAAGAAGTGGCAGGATAAAATTGGGAGTTTCTAGGAAGTCAGGAAGCGGGACCTAGAGTTGGTCCTAGATTTGGGCCCTTCGTTTGAAGAGGCAATGAAAGATAAAGTGCAAGCAAAAGAGGAAAGAAAAGTGGATAATGAGGATAAAGGAAACCAATAGGAACTCCTAGAAGCCACGAAAGAGCCAAGTACTTGACTCGAGGGAGAGTCAAGGCTTGTTGTTGGAGCCTGTTGGGCCCTTAATTTTTGGGTTGAAGATCGTGCAAGAAGGACTACAGTCCCAATTTTCATTAAACACAAGTTGCAAAATCTACAGAAAGAGCTAGAAAGTTGAGCAAGTAAAGAAACAAAAATCAATTGCGGAAATGGACAATGCAACACTAGCAAGGAAAAAATAGTTACCATAGAACAAGAAAGCATGTGATCTCAAATCCAGAAGATTCCACTCAGCCTATATATGAGATGCATACTATTGTAAAAGTAATGGCTAGTTGATATGATCGG
This sequence comes from Picea engelmannii, assembly GCA_009831015.1. Taxonomy (NCBI): domain Eukaryota; kingdom Viridiplantae; phylum Streptophyta; class Pinopsida; order Pinales; family Pinaceae; genus Picea; species Picea engelmannii. The sequence goes on from ML784945.1 coordinate 714,545, forward strand.
GTTGGCTATTTTGGTTGGGGGTAGTTGAGGAAAGGTTTTGTAAATGTAATTTGTATACAGTTTTTGGAAAAAGGGGTAGATAGAGTTATGTGACATGAGTCAAAAGTCATAAGTTTGTAACAGAATGATCATTTGTATCTCTGAGATTGTATTCGATAAGCTTTGATTATAATAGATGAAGAAGCACCCAATTTTTTTGAAATATAATGTGTCATTCTTTGTTTATGCTTATGAATTGTCTCTTTACAGTACTTATTTATGCTTGATAAGATCAATATGGTATCTTTGTTTAAAAATTCTTTTCGCAACTTGAGTATCTTTAGTTCCAGTATGGATGAGTTCAAATTTGTTCTGTAGTTAGTCTATCTTGCACAAGATCAAGGTGAATCTTGAAGGTTGTGGAAACCTACCTAAGTATTCTCCGTTCCCTTCCCTATCTTTTTTTCTTGGTTGTGCTTCGGGTGAGACTTCTTCTCTTCGGAGGAGATGAAAATGTCAACTCTCTAGACTACTCAATGCCTTTTGTTGGTAACCTGAGAAGGATGCTCGTCTGATCAATTCCGTGCCAACATTTCTTGTAATATTCCAAGACTTTTCTTATATGATCATGGAGTATTTACAGGAATATATTTGATTTTTCAGATGTAATAAAGGATTTCCTATTAGATTCATTGGAATTTAATCTGTGTTTGATAGTTTTTGTTTATGAGTCACTAAGTCAATTGGTTTGCAAAGATTTTGTGTATTGTTGAATATCTTTCATTAATAAAACTCAGAGAATTACTTTGGGGCATTTCTCTAATAATTTGTCATATCTTGGGATTTCTGAGTGTCATATTTTTGGAGTTTTCTTATCATATTATTTTAGTACTAAATGTAAAACTTTTTTATAGTTCTTTGAGATTGTCAAAACTATTCTCTCCTTTTTCTTATGAGAAGATGTGGATGTGTCCATTATTTATATGTGATTTAGAGGGTTGTGTATCGGGTCATATCTGTAGTTTTGAGCAAGGAAAGTATGTGGCTTTGAACGATCCAACCATTGTATGTGGTTTTGTACTACCTTTTGTTTTGAACACATGGTTTTGAATTCTCGGTTGTGAGTGAATATTCTCTCTAGTTTGAGGTGAAGCATTTTTTGCGGCATTTAGCGAGGTAGGTATGTAGTTTAAAAAAAACAATATGTGGTTTTGAGCAAGGAATATCTGCATTTTTTAGCGAGGCAAGTCTGTGGCTTTGAACGAGGTAAGTATATGGTTTTCACAAATAATAATATGTGGTAATATTTAATTATATGTCAAATGATGGAAAAAACATATTATTTTTCAAGATGAAAAATAATTTAATTATAATTGAAGAAATTTCTTTATAAGTACATGTTTTAACCTTCAAATATAAACTATGTGTAAAAATTTTGTACCTTATAAATAGTAAATAAGTGAAAATATTTTTAAATAAATTAAAATAAGTCATTCTTAATATAAAAAACTTGTGAATGATTTTTTTAGTTGACTCAAAGTTTATGTCTTATAATTAACAGATTATTTAGTGCATTGTAATTAATAAAAGGAATATTGAGCACCTGGGAAGGTGACACAAACCCCCTTCATTTCCCAGGGTCTGCGCGACCTCCCGATCAAGGATCGACCAAGAAGGGAGTCGAATAAACTCTTAGGATCTTTGTTGAGCCCCAAAACAATTTTACACAAGCCCATATTAGTTCTCGGTGAAGGTTTCCAAATACTCGCGAGTGCTCTCCCCTGGTGCTTTTCTTCTTAAAGAAAAAAATTAAATTTTCAGGTGCTAGCTCCCTCTGCTAAGCCATTTTCTCTCATATGACCATAATTTGTGACCCGAGGCTTAACCCAAAAGGTGCTAAGCCTTCGTTCTTTAGGACTCTTGGCACCCAACACTACTCCGATCTCCATAAGTACACTACGTCTGAAGTTATGTATCAAGCACCCCGTATCCCCCCTCCTTTAGGATCGACAATTGATGGTGTTTCGACCTCCGACCCTCAATCACCTTGATGCTATCATCCTTTATTCTCAAGTCTCAAACCTCTGAATACTCAAATCTCCACCACGTATCCACCCTGGGTGCAACGGTTCAAATTCACCCTTACACTTCAGGCTTCGGGACTTTGGTGGAATGGCCCTTTTCTCTTCACAATTCTTTCGAATCTTTAGTATTCTGAACCTCCTAATCTTCCGACTCATGTCCTAGATAATTGGACGGTCATGATTTGTTCGTCTCTTTGGGACTTCGGCTATGCCAACTCCCTGTACACCTTTAAACCTCTGAATATGAAAAGTGTCGAAGCTCTTAAGGGTTATCCACCTCATAGTTTCTCTTAGATCTAACGGTCATCAACTCTTCGTGTGATCTCTGACTAGATCTCCACCATATATTTCTAGAAACTCTTCCATTCAAGGAATTATGGTCGTTGGCCCTTCTAAGCTTAACCTCTTGAGGTATACGAGACCTATGTCAACCCTTTCGATGTGTGCCTCCCTCACTATAAAGAATTGGGACTTATAGTCTTTCTAAGTTTCCGTCCTCGGTACTTATGGTGGCTATATCTCCCAAGTTGGGGTTCTAGAGGTATGTGAGACCTCCACCTCCCCTCTGTGCACTCCCCTCTAACTTTAATATGTTCGGACTTAGAAAAATTTCTAATTCATTTGTCCTCGAAGGATAAGATTGATATTCTCATGAGTTTGTTCCTCCAAGGTTTTAAAGCCTTGGGTGCACTCCTTGTGTCCTTGAAACGCTGAAACAATCTACTATTCTCCCCTTCACTGATATTATGAGAACAACTCAGTCTGTGCACTCCTTGTGTGGCTATGTGCTTTCTCTGCACTACTTACTATAAAATATTCAACGTTATCTCTCCTGCGCTTCTTTAAGTTAAACTTAACTCTATCAACCCACTCCTTGCAGAAAATGTGCTCTCCTTGCACGAGATATCAGAAGAGAAACAATTGAAACTTATTCTAAATCCACAAATTCATGTATTCAATCACATAATACATTCATAAGTACAAGAAAAATTATAAAAAAAGAATTTAAATGAACAGACATCCTACCATTCATTCAGATAAACACAGTAACATCAACACCAAACATTTGTATTTAAAGCCTCTATGTTCTATTCATTCAACTGATAATGTACATAGGTACATACAGTCCTCCACTGCTCCTTCAAGAAACTTATACAATGCTCTTTGGCTCTCTCTATAACAATTATTACAAAATGAGAAGCCCTACTTTAAAAAATGAGCAACAATAACAACCTTCTTTGGACATAATATACAATCATATATACAAGAGGTGATTCATCGATCATTTCCCCCCAACAACCTAATGTTATCCTATGAGGATTTAATGCATCCATATACTAAGGACTTTGGAGTTAATAACATTTAGAAATAAGATAAGGGTTGATGTGTATCCTCTGTACAATACATCCTTTACATTAAAGTGATACTAATTCGAGAGGATCTTTGGGGATGGCCTCAACCTCTAATCATTAATTACATTTATTTTCATAAAATTTCAAATTCAAAAAGGTGCGTTCTCCTTTGTGTAGTCCAAATAAAATCCATAAATGTGTTGGTTGATGTGTTTCTCTCTAGCTTGTCCTCCTCTTTTAATGATGATGTAGATGCTCCCGCATCATACTCCTTTGACCAAAAATTCATTGACTCTTGTCCATGAGCTCATGCATTGTCTTCCCTTGCTTCAAAATATCTTATTCACTTACCCAGCTAACATCTTCTTCTGGATGGCCTTTCCACTTCACAAGGTATTAAAAATACATCTTCCTTCTGGTCCTTTTCTCAATTCTTCGATCTATGATATTCTCCATCTGTGTCTTCTCTTTTACAGGCATTTATTTTTCCCATCTGATTTCCTTCTAATAATTTGATCCTCCTGCTTCATATTCCCTGTAAGGATACATGTCTGCAAAATTAAAAATAGGTGATTTTCCCACATTGTCTTACAACTCTATCTCATAAGCATTTGTTTCAAACTTTCTAAGGATATTGCATGGTAGTATATTTTTCATTTTCAATTTGTTATATGTTCCGCTTGGGAACCTTTCCTTCCTCAAGTGTGCTAAAACTTGATCTCCCACTTCAAATTGAAGCTCTCTCCTATGCTCATCAACTTTGCCTTTGTACTTCTTCTTGTTGTTACGCATTTATGTCTAAGGTTATGTAGTCTCCTGAACATATTTATTCGATAATATTTGGGTATGAATTTATCCTTTAGCTTGGCTACCATTCTGTCCCATCTTTCAATTTTTTGTTTTCCTTTCCTTCTTCTGTCAGCCTACAGTTCATCCCACCACAATGTTGCATGTCCCTTTAACCTTGTGACAACATGTTTTACCTTCTTCTCATCATCAACCTCTTCATATTCAAAGTATTTTTCTAAGGCTCGTATCCAGTACAATAACTATTCCACATCCAAATTACCCACATACATTGGGATTTCCATTTTTTCTCTGTCTCCCATTTTTACAATAGATATCAGCAAGCATTCTTCTGCAACATATTCTCTTGCATCTCCTTCAACTTCCACTTCTTCACTTTCAGCCTCACTAAAGTCACCTACATCTGGTGCTCTTCTTTGTGCAACTTCCATGGAATTTAGCCTTGCACAGAGTCTCCTCATTTCCTCCTCCATTGTTGGATTCGCTACGGGTTTTTCCATGCATATTCTTGGTAGATTAGTGCTAATATTTCTTCACACAGAGATTAAATTATGGCTCCAATAACACTTTGACACAAACCCCCTGCCTTTCCCAGGGTCTGCGCAACCTCCCGATCAAGGATCGATTAAGAAGGGATTCAAATTGACTCTTAGGGTCTCTGATGAAACCCAAAACAATATTACACAACCCCCTATTAGTTCTCTATGAAGGTTTCCAAATAACCGCGAGTACTCTCCCTTGGCACTTTTCTTCTTGAAGAAAAAATTTAAATTCTCATGTGCTATCTCCCTCTGCTAATCTCTTTTTTGTCATACAACCATGGGTTGTGACTCGGGGCTTAAACCGAAAGGAGCTAAGCCTTCAGGCTTCAAGACTCTTGGCACCCATCACTACTCTGATCTCTTGAAGTACCCTGTAGCTGAATTTTCGAATCAGGCACCACACATCCCCACTCCTTTGGGATCGATGATCGACGGTGTTTCAACCTTCGACCATCAGTCGCCTTGACTCTATCCTCCTTCCTTCTGAAGTATCAATCTTCCTAATATGCGGATCTCCACCATGTGTCCACTCTGGTTCCAACAGTTCAAATTCACCCTTACACTTTGGGCTTCAGGACTTCAGTGGAATGGCCCTTTCCTCCTCACAATTATTTCATAGCTCTAGTCTTTTGAACCTCCTAATGTGTCGACTCATGTCCTGTACAATTGGACGGTCATGATTTGTTCATCTCTTCGGGATTTCAGTTATCCTGACTCTTTGTACACCTTTAAACCTATGAATAGGGAAAGTGTCTAAGCTCTTAAGGGTTATCCACCTCATAATTTCTCCCAGATATGATAGTCGTCAACTCTTCGGGTGATCTCCCACTGGCAGGGATGATTTTAAGGATGGAAATTTATTTTAAAATGTAGAAACCTTGGTGAATATTACTAATCCTTCATATGCCAGCTATAAATGTTTGGCGATAGTTTTGTAAAAATATTCAAATTTCTAAGGATTTTATATAGTTTTTATAATTTTTTGGCGATTTTTAAAGTAAAATAATTGTATCCTATAGAATTTGGGAGAATCATTTTTAAAATAACGAATCTCTTTTCTAGAAAAACCATGGAAAATTAGCCCATAAGCGAAATTTATCCCCTAAAATCATCCCTTCCCACTAGATATCCACCGTAGATTTCTATAAACTCTTCCCTTCAAGGAATTATGGTCAATGGCCCTCCTAATATTAACCTCCCGAGGTAGAGGAGACCTCTGTTGACCCTTTTGGTTCGTGCCTCCCACACTATAAAGCTTTGGTACTTAAAGGCTTTCTAAGTTTCCTTCCTCGATACTTATGGTGGCTATCTCTCCTAAGCTTGGGTTCTATAGGTATGTGAGACCTTTGCCTCCCCTCTGTGCACTCCCTTCTAGCTTTTAGACCTTTGGACTTAGAAAAATTTCTAAGTCTTTTCTCCATGAAGGCTCAGATATCTATCTCTCCTAAGCTTGTTCCTCCAAGGTTTTAAATCCTTGGGTGCACTCCTTGCATCCTTGAAACTATGCAACAACTAAATGTTCTCCCCTTCACCGAGAGTCTGAGAACAAGTCGGTTTGCACACTCCTTGTGTGGATTTGTTATTTCTCTGCACTACTTACTATAAAATATTCAATGTTATCTCTCCTGAGCTTCTCCGAGTTAAACTTGACTCTGCCAATGCACTCCTTGCGGACAATGTGCCCTCCTTGCACGAGCTCTAAGAAGAGAAACAATTGAAACTTATTCTAACTCCACAAATTCATGTATTCAATCACATAATACATTCATAAGTACAAGAACGAGTTAATCATAGAATTTAAATGAACATAAATCATACCATTCATTCAGATAAACACAGTAACAACAATACCAAACATTTGTATTTAAATCCTCTTTGTTCTATTCATTCAACTGATAATGTACATAGGTACAAGAATTCCTCCATTGTTCCTTCAACAAACTTATAGAATGCTCTTTGGCTCTCTCTATAACAAATATTACAAAATGAGCATCCCTACTTTCACAAATGAGAAACAACAACAACCTTCATTGGGCATAAGATACAATCATACATACAAGAGGTGAATCATCGAACATTTCCCCCCAACAGCCTAATGATATCCTATCACGATTTAATGCATCCATCTACTAAGGACTTTGGAGTTAATAGCATTTACAAATAAGATAAGGGTTGATGTGCAGCCTTTGTACATTACATCATTTACATTAAAGTGATACTGATCTGAGAGGATCTTTGGGGATGGACTCAACCTTCAATCATTAATTACATTTCTTTTCATAAAATTTCAAATTCAAAAAGGTGTGCTCTCCTTTGTGTAGTCAAAATCAACTCTATAAATGCGTTGGTTGATGTTCTTATCTCCAACCTATCCTCCTCTTTTAATGTTAATGTAGATGCTCCTGCATCAGAAGGTGTTCATAAATATATATTTTTAAAGTCAATCCAAAATAAAAAAAATTGTTACTTATTTTCTTTTCTTTTCAATATTAGCACTACACCGCCTATTCAAAAAAATCATCCTTTTAGGGGGAGCCCCCCCAAACTCATCCTAGAGATCCTTTATGAATATATGGAATCATCATAAAAAAGGAGAGAAGAAACATATGTCAAACTCCAAATAGAGCTAGAGGCAATGCTTGATAAAAAAAAAATAGACCCTTCAAAGATATGATTCAAACTATACAAGATAGTTTAGTAGGGTTCAAGAGTCAATTGCAGACAATGTAGGATATAATTCAAAATAATATTTTACGTGGAAATTTAAAATGTGCCAAGGTTTCTCCCATTTGGGTTTCCACGTAAAATACGGGTGTACTATGTATATGTTTTTGATGTGATGCATTATTTATGGTTATATATTTATGATATTTTAAATGAGATAATAAGTGAATAGAATCATTGATCGATTAATGTTGTGATTGAAATTGGTAAAAAGTGCTCAATATTGATTCAACCCCCCCCGCCTCAATATTGGTGAATATTCAAACAACATAAAATATCCTTACATCACCCATATATTAGATGGAGGCCAAATATCACCTCTAAAGTTCCTATGTTATGATTCAATAGCTCATTCATGGATCATGATACTTAAGACTTTCATCTATGTCATAAGACCCTTTATTTTTTCCCATTCCCATGGTCAAGGTCTTGAGACCCATCTCTTGTTCCAAACTTTTTAATGGTGCCTATATTCTATTTGGAGTTTGAATGTTCCAACTAGAGGATTTGTGTGGTGGTTCAAGGAACAATTATTGACTTATGAGCCATATAATATTAATATACATCATACAACTATTGTTTTCCTTTGTCAACCATGGACAAGGCCCCAAGATCCATGATTGATATGTAAAATTTCTGAATGATGCCTATGTCCCATCAAGAGACCAAAGATTTTGGTATGTATGGTGGTTTGAGGCATAGTTCATGGGATAAGTCCATGCGATATTCACTTAGGGAAAAAATAAATTGATGTCCTCACTTGACCATGGTCAAGGCTTGAGACCCATCCCTTATGTGAAAAATATCCTAAGAATATCCATATCCCACTTAAGGACAAATACCATATCTACACTTTTTTTGAAGTGGTTTAAGGACTCATTCATGTCCCATAAGACATATAAGATTAATTTATGTATTAATAACCTTATTTTCCTCCCCAAATCATGGTTAATTCCCTAATACCCATCCCTACTACACAAAAACTCTTAATGGCACCCCTAACTCACTTGTATGCCAAATATCCGCTTTAGAGGGATGGTGTTGCTATTCAAGGCCTTAATAATTTCCCATTAGCATAAGTATATTCATTTAGGGCCTAATTCCCTCAATTTCCCCCCTAACCATGATTAAATACCCATGACCCATCATTGATGCACAAAACATCACAATGGTACCCATATGTTATCTGGTTTATCACATTTTTATGGCACATGATCCCTAAAGGCTTCATCAAGGGCCCAAGGGCCTTATTTTCCAATCTTGACATTGGTTAGTGCCTTAATACCCATCCATAGAATGAAAGTCCTCATACAAAAACTAATATTCCACTTCAAGTCAAAATATCACCTCTAAAGGGCTTGTGTTGTGGTTTGAGGCCATGATCATGGCTAGTGACACCTAGAGACCCATTTTTGTTGTAGGGCCCTTATTTTCCTCCCTTGAATGTGGTTAAGGCCCTGATACCCATCCCTACTATGTAAAAACTCCTAATCATTCTCATACCTTAGTTGTGTGTAAAAAAATCAGTTTAAGGGGAATGTATTGTGGTTTGAGGACTTTATATCATGGCCAATTAGCTCAATAATCTTAATTTAGGGCCTAGTTTCCCTATATTTCTCCCAAAACCATGGTAAGGGCCCTGATACCCATCCCTAGTGCACAAAACCTCCTAATGTCACCCACATTCCACTCTAAGGACAATGATCTTCTATAGAGAGCATGCTTTTCAATTTGTGGCCTTTTTCATGGCCCTAGGGGCCTTAATTTCTACCCCCACAAAAAAAAAGACATTGGGATCCATACCTACTATCCAAGACATTATAATAGAAACCACATTCCACTTGGAGGCCAAATATTCCCTTTATAGGGATTATGTGTTTGAGGCCTTGTTCATGACCCATGCCTCCTTGAAGCTTCATTCAAATCATAATTACCTTGTTTTCCTTCCCCCACAATGTTCAATTCTCTGAGACACATAACTCATGTGAAAAAACTCCTAAGAGAACCAATATTTTGGAGACCAAATATCAATTTAAGAGGGCCTATGTGGCTGTTTGAGGTATCAATCATGACCTAGATATTCCTTCTATATTATTTTGAAAATAAGAAAATATCTATGTAGAAACATTAAAAAATCACAACATAAACACTATAGAGATCTTCAATATCTTTCCATCATTCTAAAGAACACTTGTAAACATATTTAAACTTAAGATGTTACAATTAGATTACTATAATACTCTTTTCATGTTAAAAATGATGAGGATGTGTTATGGAATGTGCACCTTGTTATACACATTATTAACACATGTACATTTCTAAATCATCTATACATGATTTTGAATGTTTTATTTGTCAGAGTTTGTGGTAGCATGTGTGGAAATTTAAAATGTGCCAAGGTTGTTTTAAAGGGAACAAGTGCATTTTTTAAATAAAGTGTGTCTGTTCCTATGAGAGCATGTTTCCAAATTCTCCACTTCTACTTTTTTCCCTATCAATTTCATGCAAGGGCCCATAATTATCAAATTTCCATGATATCCTTAACAACAAGTGATATGCATACATTAGGATCATGCCACACAATATCGTATACCTTGTACTCACCAATGTGAAAGTACACCATATGTTTGTTAGTCACATTCATCTCATATCCTTATTGAAATGAAAATAACTTATAAGATTGGGGATATTTTTTTTACACCGATCCAAATTTCTCAACCAATTCTACTTACACCATGTTATTTATACTATCCAAGTCAATAATGATTTTACAACACTTATCTCCATATTTACATTTGGTTTTGAAGATATCCTTCCTCAACCACTTCTTTTCTTACGGTATTAGGTACATTAATTCAACCATATTTACTCTATTCAACATCAAATTTTCTCATGTTTTTATTGCAACCACAACTATTATATTCTCTTGTTTTTCTCCTTTTCCCTCTATGTTTTAGCTTCATTTCCCCCTACACCTTCCCTTTGTGATCATTCAAATGATATCTAACCTTCATTTACATAAGTGTAGCAATAATTTCCGTTCTATAGCCACCATAATTTAGCTTCTTCCTTGGAATCATTCTTAATGTTTCCTATACTTATTTATAATGTGAGACCTTACTACTATCTTCCATATTTATCATAACATGAATTCTCTATGTCGAATGTTGTACTCCTTATGTGAGCTACCTCGACCACCTCTACCTCTACTTGCATTTGTTCCATTGCCCCCATGCACACTTTTTAATAATGCTTTTAGAGCTAATTGATAAGCAAATCCAACACTTCTTGTCTCATGCAAGATCATATCATATTGAAATATGAACATCAATCCATTTACATATCTAAAAGCTCTATATTTTTCATCTTTATCATGACTTGTACATATGGAAATTTGATATCTAGAATTCATCTATATACTCTTGTACACTTTGGTCCCTTTGTTTCAAATTCTACATTTGTTTGAAATGAATTGTTTAAAATTAATGAGAAAGAATTTATCTCTCAACTTGGATAGCATATTACTCCAAGTCCTTATATTTTCTTTGTTTAAGCACACTCTCTCACATTATAAAAAATCCCACCAAATGGATGCATGCCCATTCATCTACATGATGATGAACTTCACCTCATTTGGGCCTTTAATTTTCTCATTCTCGAAGTACCTTTCCATATCACACATCTATAATTTGGTCTTTGTCTTTTCTAGACTTATATCATAGCACCAAACTTAAAATTTTCCTCCCCTCATACTCTTAAGGAATATAATCACTTGGACTCCAACATATCAGGATTACTCCTTTTCTTGTTCTTATTTTTCTTCGTCCTCCAAACTACTAGATTCTTGTTCTCCATTCTATTATCTTATCTCCAACTCCTCAATTCGTATTATAAGTTATTGTATTTCCCAATTCAAATTATATCTTTGTCCTCTTTTTTCCATACATGCAAGGCCTACCCTACGAATTCTCATAACTATAGGGACTTCCACCTTTGTAGTTTAATATCATTTTGAGCTCCAAAATTCTTCTTCCCAAATATTCAAATCTTTTATGGTACCAAAATTTATGTCTCACAATAAGTAATTGACTTAACTCAAGCTCCACGCACTAGTCCAAACCAAATAGGAAATTTGTAGCAAAGGGAAAATCACACTAAAATATAGAACACAAATGATAACAGGAAAATGAGTCACAAAAGATCTAATTAACCATTATATTGAATTAGTATTACAATTAGAGTATGTCAAATATTTTATGTTAGGATTTCACAATCATTCGCAACCTCTCTAAGTATAACTCACTCTTTATGCAAATAAAAAACTCTTAGTACTATGCGTCTCTCAAACTTCTTCTCTACCTCCTCCACACTCCTCAACCTCTTGCATAGAATCACTCAAATTCCAATTCTTGCATGAAGCAATTTGTTCTTTCCTACCTCGACACATCCTTAATGTCTACATGCATTCTTCTTAGTATAAATGTTTTTGTAAGTCTCCTTTGATTTATCCTCATGACTTGTACAACTCACTTCCAAATCTTTATTATTGAGGATGACTTCTCTTAGTCCTCACTTGAGTCCAATCAAATGTATTTCTTGCACACTCAAGATTGACTCAGTCTTCATCTCCGTTCATAGATATAAAATTCTTTAACTTCTTCCTTTCACATTCCAACCACATTCCAACCAACTTCTTCATTTCTTGATTTGCTTCATTTTCCATATATATTCCTTTTATTTCCAATATATAACATTCACATGCTCTTACATGTTCCACATTGTTTCTTCTATGTATTTGTTTCTTTGAACCGACCATTCCATCTACATTTTCACGTTGAATTACACCATTTCTTCCCATCTCCATACTCATCATCCTTTGTACATACCCAATAATGCCTTTACATCATCCCCTTCCCATTCTTCATTTTCTTTACAAATTCTTCTACGTAATTGGTTGACCCCTTGACCTTATTAAACTTTTATGACCTAACTATGGATCGTGCCCCTAACAATAGAGAGAAAAAGGTGCTAGAGTTCTAAAAAATCTCTCATTACGCTATGGAGCTATCGGTTCATCAAGGCTTCGTATAGGAAGCAATGGTTCTTAGAGAGCATAACTCGATGGCTTAGGGCCTCAAAAGAGACAAAGTCTTGTATATTTCACATATGTTGTAAATTATTCAAGTCATTGGGATAATAACAATAATAAAGACTTCCTCTTTTCTTGTGAATGACTCAACAATTATGACTTTTTATGACTTTCCTTAAAGTGATGTTTCCTCGTGCCATAAGACAAATTGACCTATCATTATCATTAGTAACCAACCATTGTTTGACACTCGCCTTACTTTTGTTAATGTACTATGTCACTGCATCCTTAGCTTAACGAGACTTCAGCTATTTATATACTTTTAGGCTATGGGGTCATGTGAACTCATTTTATGACCCGACAATCGAAAAAGGATTGAGCCCGACAAGGCATAGAAAGATAGTTAGTGTTTGATATGGGGTTATCAATATTATTTTACAAAAATATGTATTTAATGTTTTATATGTTGGGATATTATTATTTGATTTAAAAGTGTTTTAGAATATTAAATGTTTTTAGCTGCATATTGTTAATGAATAACTTTCGTTTATAAGTTATAATGTTATATGTCTCTTTTAATTATAAATATTTACTGAAATGTATTTTACAATAATGTATTTAACGTTTTATATGTTGAGACATATATTATTTGATTTAAAAGTGTTTAAGAGTATTAAATGTTCATGTTAGCTGCATATTGTCAATGAATAACTTCAATTCATAGATTATAGTGGTATATGTCTTATTTAATCATAAATATTCAATGAAATGTATCTTACAATAATATATATAATGTTTTATATGTTGGGACATATATTATTTAATTTAAAAGTATTTTAGAGTATTAAATGCTTTGTTAAGTGTATATTGTTAAAATTATAATGTTATATGTCTCATTTAACCATAAACATTTAATAGAACCACTCTTATTTCAAAAAAAATTAAAGATCATTTTATTATGTTTTATCCTACCTTAATAGAATTGTTATATATTAACTTAAATTTGAATACAAATTAGAACAATTTGAAGAAGATTTATGCCTTTAAAACCATAGCTTTAAAGTAAAATAGATGAAAAAGATGCAATTATTATGAACAATAATTCAATGAAATTTACTATCCTTTATTATGTGCAAATTAAAAGAGAAAACAACTAGTATATAATAATCTTTATAAACTTAGTAATCAACCATGGAAAAGCATTATATACATAATATTAAATAAATTTAAATGTAACATATATTCAGATCTAAAATATCTTACCGTTGTATTGTATTTGGAGATGGGATAAGTTCATTTAATTATTATTTTTTTAAATATTAAATAAAAAAATATTAAAGTATTAAATGAAAATAATATTAAAATATTAAAAAAAAATATTATATATATAATATTAAATAAATTTAAATGTAATATATATTCAGATCTAAAATATCTTACTGTTGTATTTGGAGATGGGATAAGTTCATTTAATTATTATTTTTTTAAATATTAAATAAAAAAATATTAAAGTATTAAATGAAAATAATATTAGAATATTAAAAAGAAATATATGAAGTTGACCTTCCTTCAGCATGTGCATATTAAAAGAGGAAGCAGTTAGTAGATGGTAATCTTTATACACTAAGTAGTCAAGCTTGGTAAGCATTATATACATAGCATTAAAGAATTTAACTCTGATATATTTTCAGATTTAAAATATCTTACCATAAATGTATTTTTGTCATTTTTGTCTTGAGAGGTGGGATGATTTAATTTAATTTATATATAATAAATAAAATATTAAAATATTAAATAAAATAATAATAAAATATTAAAATATATATTAAATGAATAAATATTAGAATATTGAATAAAAATAATATTAAAATATTAAGATGAAATATATGTTGAGATAAGTTGGAAAACTTTCAATAAAGGTTTTGAAGTTATTATATAATGTTCATTTGACTTAAAATGGTTTGCACATTAATAACTGATGCCACCTGTTATTTATTTCAACTTACATTTATGATCAATAGTCATTCCGTCAATAAGGTTTAATTTAATAGTTAATCAAATATTTTCAAAATGTTTTTCAATAATTAAAAAAAAATAAAAATATATATATATATTTGTAATGTTTAACTTTTGTAAAATGAATTAATCTATCTATTACTATGTATCATGAGGGGACAGGTATAAAGTCAAGCCACATCAAATTGGTGTATGAGACTTTCTTGTTTGTGGGATAAGGGACCCCTCCTCCTAGGGATTTGATTGGTAAAGTCTACTGAGGTATACATACCCTACCTCCTCTGGATTTGAACTTGTAACCTCTTAAGAAGAAACACCTATTCTTAACCATTAAATCCACTAAAACTATATTATATTCTATACTGAACTTACATAAATTCATTTTAATTTTAAAAATAAACCAATTATTAATTAAATTCACTCTTCTTAAATAACCATTCATTCATCAGATTCACTAATAATAAGTTCATAAAAATTCAAACGGTGAGATTGGCTGTGTCCATATCTTGATTTAAATCGTCATACAAACGGTGAGATTGGCTTTGTTTATATCTTGACTTAAATCGTCATACAAGATTTAAGCAAACCCTACCCAAATATCTGAAAAGAGCAATGTTTCCAAACATTCAAATACCTGCACAATTCCATTTAATGGGCCTGATTCCCAGGTCTCCTGTACAGCCCTAGATGACCTGAAACAAAACTTCGATTTGTTGTGTATGATTTCTCGGGACTATCCCCTCACAGGTCGATCACTTGGGCGCGCAAGTCGTATGAATTCCTCTGAAGGGATGGAGAAGAAGGGAAATCAGCGACAGTATGGTTATGAATTCCAGTATAGGTTGTGAGAACGTATTCAGGATCATCCGAACAGCGCTCAACCTGTTTCTTCACTGGGCATCCCTTTTTTCGACATCTGAAATAATATCTGTCGATTTATTCAACAATAGCAGCGTTTATAAACATATTTTGTATGTAGTATGCACGATTAGAAGTTGCATACAGGAAATATAAGCAACCCCCGTGCTGCTCCAGGAAGTAATGGACAGAGCACTAAAGAGTAAATACCTGGGATGAATTTTATTTCTGATGCGTTTCTGACCATATTTCTTCCATTGGTATCCGTCGTCAATAATATTCTCATCGCTCTTTGTTCTCACACAGATAACTTCTTCCTGTCTAGCAGGATCTTCACCAGTTTTAGTCGATGCACCAGCGCCATCCATCAATCGTATATCCACACCACAGGAACCAGTAGACTAGGTTAAGTCCTCATAACCTGCCTCTCTTTAGGCAAAACGGATACGGTTAAATAGCAAGATTACCCAGCAAATTGGAAATATTTTATTGATTTCCAGGCTTGTGAAAATGCGTTAGAAAAATACTGGATCCAGTTGGCTGTTACATGTACAGGTTTTTCTGGGAAATTATACCCTAGAATTTTAAACACGTGACGAAGAAGCCCAGCACAGAGTTCCGTCACCATTCTTGGCTTCATTCCGTTTGTCGTATATAATGATGTTGGATCATAACCCTAACTCAGACTCGGTCGTTTGGTAATATAAAAAGAAAGAAAACCTAACTCGAAACAAAGCTCGCCATTTTTTGACCAGATGGTATGTACACAGAATGTCGCGCCCATGAGCCTTGAACAACGTCAACGTTATCGTCACATGGCATGAAAAAACTGATCTCCACTTGCGTTTATTTTATAGTAGCGTCTCTCTCCATCTGGTTCCTGCTTATTACGTGCTTATTACGCCCTTTCTCTGACATCAATACATTCCCGTGTTTAAATAAAACACGCATCAATACAATGTCCTTTCGTCCACTGCATCCATTGCTGTCACATAAACACAGAAATATCAGAAATAAAGGATTTGTTTAATACACGATCCTTTGGTGTATTTGTAGACGGAAGCACAACTCAAATTCACAACACCTGTCACCGACCTCATTATCTTTGTCGAAAGGTTCTGTTTTTGAAAAAACTTAAAACAGAGATGCACGTGTTTTTTGAAAACCGTCTCACTTCAAAAGTGTCAATGTGGCTTGCTAATTGTTTAATGTTTTTGGATTTTAAGGGGAATTTGGTAATATGAATCTGCACTAAATCACTAATTTATGTTGCTTAAATTGTATTTGGACTATACAAAATTAATCAGTCAAATCTGTAGCCCAATTTCTAATAAATATAATCAGAAAAAATTAAAACTTAGAACATTTAGACCACTACTTTTCAAAGTCTTCACCTAGTTGTGCTAAGATTTTGATGATCTTATATCACATGTTTAAATTACTAAAATAAATATTGAAAAAATATTTTATAATGTAGAAATTATAAAAAATAAAATATTTTAACTTGGTGGAAAGCTAGGAGTTTTTCACCATTGGACAAGGTTCAATAAGTGTATCAAAGTCCACCCCCATATCTTTCAATTTTTTAGTCAGAAATCTAGAACTATTAAAACACTCCTAAAGTGAAAATTGAAAGCCACTAGGAACACCTCAAATCCAACCATATTAAAGGCATCTCACCCAAAACAATCCTTTGCCAAATAAAAAAGATTCAAAATTACAAAAAAAAAAACTTGATTTAATTAACAAGAATATTTTTTTATTTAATTATTAATATAAATTTTATTTTCACTTATTAATATTATTAATATGATCAAAATATATTTATAAATACATTTACAATAATACATACTTATTAAAAACTTTAATAAACTTTTTAATTATCAAAAATATTTAGTACCACACTAGATAAGCATAAAATATAAACCTTGCAGATGTCAACTAATAAAAAGAACATGCCCCCCGAGGTGTAGGACAGTGGGTAATGGAGTGTGTTGTTAAGGCACTTCATGATATTAAAGTCACAGGTTTGAAACCTGCGGGGACAAAAAATCCAGCCATGTTGAGGGTTGGTGTGGAAAATCCAGCCATGTTGAGGGTTGGTGTGGCTCAGGCCGGGTGTGATCCCTGGGTAATTTTTACAACCCTGAGTCATGGTTTCTCAATCACAGATTAGTCCCACAAATCACAAACAAGCTAACAAACAAAAATAAATAAAAAATAAACGTGCCCCCAAACATAAATAGAAATATACAATTAGAAGCCTCCTTGAATAACAACACACAACCCTACTTTGGATGAGATTAATCATGGTTTTTGAGTTAGGCCCTTAATAAATATTCATTTTTTCTATATAGGATGATCATTTGATTTCTCTTTCTTATTTCTATGTTTGTCTCGATAGCGATGTAATATGGTTAACACTCTACCCTCATAGAACGATGAGAATGTACAAATTGCTATTTATGTAATATGGTTAACACCATCATAACTTTTCATA
>ML784945.1:732721-779056 GCA_009831015.1 Picea engelmannii
TGCACACATGCGTTTTGCATGCTAGTTAGCCCACGTACATAATCTTGTTTCATGCTAAGTAGCTCACGTTTATATCCAAAAATTGCAAAAAATATAAAATTGTGTGGATTTCGGCGGGGTTTAGGGGCTATGGAGGGTTTCCTAACCATTTCACCCCTTATAGCTCGTCCCTAAACTGAATAACCATCTATTTCTCATATAAAAATAGGTCTAGGGGAGTTATTTAGACATATGAACAAGAGAATGAGAAAACTCTGCCAAAATATTTTTCCCCTCATTGTCTAAGTTTTTCTTCTTGCTCTGAGTTTTAGCCTCATCTTTCCCTTCCAACCATTCTCCCTATGCAACCCTTCCTTATTCCCTTGATGACATGTTGGTTGTGAGAATTCTATGTGGGATTGGTGCACTTGGAGCCACGACAGAGGATCCCGGACTTGGTTCATAGAGCTATTTCCGCAAGCAAAGGTTTTAACTTTTCATCTTGTATATGAATAAAAGAGATTATCTTTGTCCCAAAACTTTACGTGTACATGTTCTTGTCTATTTGATCATTTACATTTATATTTAGGTTTTTAAGTGATTACTAGAGATTGTATATGTTGTTGTGTTGTATTCTTAACCCCTTGCAAGTCAGCATTGGGAGGAGATCTGTGATCTAAGAGGCAACAACTAGTGGAAGAGGTCTACATCAACCGTAAGGTTTCAAGGTGCCCTTCTTAACCTTCTCTTCTCTCTCTCCCTCTTATCACTTAGTCTAGACATTTTGGGGGTATATTAGAGACAAGCCAGTCTTTTAAGGGATTTATCGCTCTGCCTATTCCTTAGACCCAGTTTAGGGGGGATTTTCCCATAGAAGAATTGACGACTCCACTAGGGAATATATCTAGGGTCTTAGTGGGAGATCTTGGCTTGATTTGATTTTCAGTTTCTTTTTTATTTTTCTGAGTTTTCTAAGTCAATTTAGGTCTCTGGTCACCCTCCAAGTGCCTACCAGCTTCCCTTACCCAGTTGTCTGTCCAAAATTTTTCTTTTTTGAAAATTTGCAGAGGTGTACGTGTCATGTTATTTGTATAGAACATGTACATATGTGTTAGTCATAATATACAACCCGCGTACATAAGCAGGTTGCTCATGCACAACATGTGTCTTTGTGTTTTGGAAGGGTTTTTACAAAATATTTTTCTTTCCCGATAAGAAACTCTTTGCTTCTTAGGTCTTCTTGAACTCTTCAGGGTGTCTGTTGACTATATTTGGATAGGTTCAAGGCTCAGTTTATATTGCAATTTGTAAATAATCTTTGTTGCTTCTTTCTTTCGTGTTGTCAAGTTTAAGGGTCAACTTATGAGTGTTAGATTCTCCTGTGGATTTCAGTAATCCCTGCTTTCAAGAAGTGGCTTAGGGTTTGTGTCAGTCTTGGGTTTGTATTTTCTTTCCCTTAATTATGCTTTGAAAAATGAAAAAATATCATTTTCTTATTATTTTCATTTCTAACCATACAAAAATAAATAAATAAAATTGTTCTATTTTAGTAATTTCATTTTCATTTTGTTATGCATTTTTGTTTGGTATTTGTAGCATAGGTTGTCTTTTACAAAAGAAAAGAGTTCTAATTCCAAATTTCCTTCTATGCTGCTTCCTTGAAAGTTTAGTAGCTTTCATTTGCATTGTGAAATGAAAAGAGCATTCTAGGAAAAAAATGCATTTTAGGATCTTGGACCATATTTCGAAAAGTTTTCACTTATAAAGTTTAAAAGCCATTTTTTCAGTTGTAGAATGTATTTTTTTTTTCTACACAATGTTCTAGAAGCTTTCAATTCTTCTCTTTTGTCTCTTGAAAACACCACCAGTTTCACTTCCATACCCTTTTGATTAAATTAAGCCATTTAAAATCAATGATTAATAACTAAAATCAACTAGACTTTTCTGTTTATAGGATTCACCAAGTAGTCTAGGCTTTAGGGCCTTGAAATAGGTGTAGAGAGGAAACTCGTCAATGCCTCTTAAATAAACATAAGAGTCTGTGATAGGGAGTGTGAAAGTCCAGTTTTGTAAGAGTTAGTCGAGACCCCCCTCTAACACAAGGGATAAACATGAGGTCTCTTGAGAAAAGGTAGAGGACATAACCCCTCCAAAGATGAACCAAGTGTAGTGGGGATCGTATATTGAGGGTCATTCTTGGGACTTTTGCTGACCGCATTTAACTACGGAGCTTTGTGGAGCTCGAATCCATTCAGGATCCTCAATTGTCTTTCAGACCATTTTCCTTCGGTGCCCTTGGAAGGATTCATCCTTTGTTATCCTTCTCATTAGGATCATCCTGACTGTCGATTGTACTAGCTTGGTGACTGACTACGAGCTAGAAACCTAGTTTCCTTTTTGTAGGGACTTACACAAGTGACTGCGGAGGTATACCATGGTACCTAGGGAAAACGTCGGATCACACTTTGTAGAGTATACCCGGAGGTTTTTTCTGTGTTCAAGTTACACTTGCACAGGTAAGTTGCTTTAGTGTTGATTCACGTACTTGTTCTTCTTTCCAATCAGTTGATTGCTTGATTTTCCTTTAGGGAGTATTTAGTGTGTGCTCTTTGTTTGACGCTATCTTAACCTTAGAGTGTCAATTGATCATTTCACAAGGTGGAATATCAACAACTCCCTCATTCGTGCAGGCTTCAGGGCATGCCCCCGGTTACTTTAGAGCCACCTCCGCCACTGCTGAGGCGAAGTCTAGATAAAGAGGGTTCATTTGAAGCAACCGGGCCACCAGAATTTGTGTCAGATCCTTCTCCTAGGGAAGATACACTTGTACCGGAGGAATCTACCATTTCTGACCTCAAAGTTGAAGGATTCAAGCCTGCAAACCCTCTGATTATTGATTTATGAACACCACTTCTTATTCAGACAGTCCCTCCCTAGGTGACTTGTCCTGAACGTCATTTTGTTATACGAGTGGATATCGAAGAAATTAATGCTACCTCTTCTAGGATTCCTCATACTCCCATCTCGGTTGTCACGGGAGGAGGTGTTGTACCCCCTCCCCCACCTCCACCTATAAGGACTACGACTTTCCAGACACCTACAACTTCTTGCAATGGAATAATCCCATCAATGACTATGACCATTGCTCCTTCTATTCAAAATGTTTCCGGTGCTCCATTTTCATACGGGGTGTTGGGTTTTGAATCTTTCTCGACCTTAACCTACTCTACTCTACAGACCATTGTTCTAGGGGCAAGGAGTTCTAGTGCTCCCTTGCAAGGATATTTCATGGGCACCACTACCCCATTTAATTCTATCCCTTACTGTGGGGGTCATATCCCTCCTTCATCCCCTTCGCTCAGAGGTTCTTTTCAACAACCATTTGGGATTAATACTATTTCCATCTTGGTCAGTGGTGGGAGTCTTGGGCCCCAATCCTATATGACTCTAGTAGGGTGTATGACTTTTTCTTTGTTTGGTTCTTTTGGAAACAATGTTTTCTCGTTGTCTTCTTTCTCACCACAAGGAAACCCCATCTTTAGTCAACCCAACCCTATGCAAGGATTTGTTCCTTCATAGGGAGTGATGAAAAGAGCTTCCTCCTCACAAGGTTTTGGAAATCCCTAGCAAGGATATTTTCCTTCCCAAGGGATGTCGATCAGGGGAAACCCCTCCCACACTCAGTGGAACCCGAGGAAGGGTTCAGTACCTATGCCAGGAGGATCGGTTGGAGGAATCCCCAACCAAGGTCCTTGGAATATTGTGTAGGGAGCAATCCCTACACAAGGTATGCCATCCAATTACGTGAATCTTTTGGCAATGCAGAATCAAGCACAAACTCCTTTTAATGGCCATGAAAACCATGGTTTCTACAAAAAACCTCACCAACAAGCAAACTTTTTCTGGCAACCTAGTGCCATTCAAAACCTAGTCTCCTCTTTTCCTTTGAATTCACCACAACCTAGGCTACCATTCCTGACAAATTTTCATTTTCCATACTTGTTGAGTTTGTTGAACTATTTGATCCGTCATGATCCGCATTGGGCCCCATGCCAAATAAGTTTCCCTCAGACATCCCTAAGCTTGAAGGAAATCCTGGCAAAGATTCAAGTGATCATGTTACGAGATTTCATTTAGGGTGCTCCTCCAACTCGTTGAAGGATGACTATGTTCAGTTGCATTTATTTCAATGCACTCCTATAGGGGGTGTTTTGAAATGGTATATTGATTTTGATAGCTCAAAGTATTCTTACTTTAACGACCTGGCTATGGTTTTCTTAAACCATTTCCATTTACTGGTGAGATATGATGGCGGCACCGAGTTGCTTTCCAACTTCGAGCAAACAAAAGTCGTTCATATCTCGAATCACATCCAAGAAGGACATCGTCAAAAGAGCTTGATCAAAGTGAAGGTCCCTCTTACATTTTTTTTCGAGTGGTTCCTAAAGTCCTTAGTGCCTTGTTTCTCCAAAGACGTCGTGACTTCTATAGTATTTTTCGAAGAAGAGGCTATTATGAGAGCCCAACAACTGGAATTTATTTACTCTCAATCTGGTATGTTGTATGAGATCCTCCTGGATGAACCACAATCGAATTTTGACAATACCAAACAAAGGTTTTGGCCTCATGCTGATGGTATAGTAGGCTCAACACAAAGTAAGCCCATAGATCAGTTGACTAACTAGTTGCAACAATTATCAATTCAACATATTATGGCTAGCCAAACTTCTGATTCGGTTGCCCCCGCAACCCAAACGTCGTATGTACATAGTGTGCAATCAATGAATGCCAAGGGTAACCAACAATCTGAGGGAAAGAGGAAATCCAAAGGCAAGAAGGGTAAGTGGGATAAGGAGGTTGTGAATAATGTTAGTGAGGGTAAAAACAAAAGAAGGAAGGTGAAGTTGATGTGTAAGCTTCGCATGGACGAGCACTTGACTCACCAATGCCCTCGGCTTGAGGAAGCCCAAAATATCTTGGCACAACAACAACCTACTATGTTAAACAACCCTTTCCCATAAGGGAAAAATATGGCTCAAGCTTCCTCATCCACTAATGCGCCTGGGGGAAATCAAGGGTCCTCCATGCCTAATGATAATAATGAAGCCACAAATGTATACATGATGAG
Organism: Picea engelmannii; assembly: GCA_009831015.1. Taxonomy (NCBI): domain Eukaryota; kingdom Viridiplantae; phylum Streptophyta; class Pinopsida; order Pinales; family Pinaceae; genus Picea; species Picea engelmannii. Next base: position 737,829 of record ML784945.1, read on the forward strand.
ATCAGATGCGCATCTACAGACCAAGGCTCACAATTACGGAATGTCAAAATATGTTGACAAGGGAAAAGAAGCTTCCAACATGTCGCCTCCTCTTCATATTGAGAATATTGTGGGAGAAACTATGACTCACATCCCTAAGGGTGCGTTTAAGAAGGATTCTCACAACCCAAATGCAAGGGATGATCATAACTCCTCCATCATGGAGGATCTGGCACAAAATACTTGTGTGATGTCTCCTTTGGAAGTCCTCCATAGTTTCTCCTCACAGAGAAAAGAATTGTTATCTTCCTTGTGTGTTGTCGAGACTACTAACTTGGTAATAATTGTTTTTTACCCTACCGATTATAAACCTCATCTACCTCACCATGTCACTTTATAAATAGTAGTGGTGTATGCCATGAAATCATTGACACAGAACATTTTCCACACGTTGGTGGATGGGGGTGCCTAGACTTATGTGATGTTGTTGGCATCTTGGAAGGCCATTGGCCAACCTGAGTTGTCTCCATTACCGAAGTTTTTAACTATGTTTGACAATCGATATTTTATACCACATGGCATAATCCCCTCCTTCCCTATGCAGTTGGAGGAAAACACCATGAACGTCAAGGTAGAAGTAGTTGATGTGCCTCTCAACTACTATATTTTGTTAAGGCGTATTTGGACATACGCTATGACTGTGTTTGTATCCACCATTTTTTGGGTCTTATGTTTTCCTCACGAAGGTCAGATCATATCCATTGATGCGTTATCATTTTCTCATACCGACCCTTCATCAGGGACATCCACGGTCCCAATGATTGACAACCCTCAGCCAGGTACCATCAACTTAGGTGCCAGATTGTTTCCATATATAATGGGGACTCTTTATTATCTCCCACCTTTGAATAATGTCAATTGTATTTTGGTTGTCCCCGATCAACCGAAGGCTACAATCTTTTAAGGTGCTTCTTTTTGAATGAGTTATTTTAATTACCTATGGAGTTTTCCATCCCCATCGACTTTGATGGAAGGGGTGTGGAATCATGGAAGGGTTATGACCCTATCTGATGTTGAGGTTGCATACAACATTTTCTAGAAAAACTCATCCAACCCTGATCTGGCTCCCCCATAGGAGCTATATCTCATTCTAGAGCCTATTTGGGCTCAATACTTTCTTACTAGTCAAGATCCTTTGGAATTGGTCTTGCCCTCTGATGAGGATATTTTGGAGGAAATGAATGGGTTGGATAGAGTAGAAGTAAGAGAGTTCACTACAACCATGAATGGATATGCCACTTGTCATGTTATCTCTCTAGCCATGCACAGAATCTATGTTGAGGGAAATATGGAGAGTATAGTTGAAATGATTCATATTGACATCAATAGAACCCCTGGCGGCATTGGAAATTTCTTCGTCGCAGAGGATTGTTCCTCTGAGGAGATTCAGGTCTACACTGAATTATTTAAATATTTTCACAATGTTTTTTTCTAGTCTTATGAGGAGATGCCATGCATTGACCCACGTATAGTTGAACACGAGATTATGACTTACCCCGATGCTAAGCCTATTTGGAAGAAGCTTCGCCCATTAAATCCTCTCGAGGAAGAGGCTATCAAGGCTGAGGTAAATAAACTCATTAAGGATGGTTTCATCTATCCAGTGCAATTGACGGAATGGGTGTCAAACCATGTTCCTTTCAACAAAAAACAAGGTATGATTTGTGTGTGTATGGAATTTTGTCATCTGAATAACGCTTGCTCGAATGATAATTTTCCAACCCCATTCATTGATAATATTGTCGATGAATGTGCAGGTTGTGAAGTATTTTCCTTTATGGACATTTTTTTCAGGTACAACAAGATTCAGATCAAACCTGAGGATCAACATAAGACAACATTTATACATCCTTGGGGTACATTTGCATACAGGAAAATGCCTTTTGTCCTTAAGAATGTTGGAGCCACTTTTCAACGTGCCATGGTGTTTTCCTTCCATGACCTCAAGCATATATTCAAGGCGTATCTTGATGATTTGGCATCATGTTCTCGTAAGAGATCTAATCATCCCACCCACTTACGACTTATCTTTGAGAGATGTCGCTACTACCAGATTAGTCTTAATCCGAACAAGCATAGATTTTTCACAACATCGAGATGTTTGTTAGGTTTTATCATGTCAACTAAAGGGATCATGGTCAATTCTTTAAAGGTTGAGGTAATAATTCAATTTCCTTCCCCACGCACAATTCCCCAGCTTCAAATTCTACAGGGGAAAGATAACTTTCTTGGGAATTTTGTTTCCAACTATGCTAAGATTACTAAAGGATTTATGCATCTCTTGAAAAAAGGGGTCCCATTCTTTTGGGTTGAAATGACTCAACGCTCTTTCGAAGTATTGAAATGTGCTTTGACGTCTTCCCCTTTGCTCAGTCCTTAGGATTATGGAAAATATTTCTTGTTGTATTTGGTTGTCGTAGAGTCTAGTATTGGCATGGTCTTGGTGCAAGAGGATGACGAGCTCGAGGAGAATGTTATATACTATCTTATATGAGGCTTGGTCAGACTGGAACTCAACTATACCCATGTTGAGAAACACACTTTGGAAGGTTTCCATGTTTTCCAACGGTTCTAGCATTACATTCTACTCCACAAGACCACCGTCGTAGCTGTCATGAATCATGTTTAATATGTTTTGACATGATGGGTCATCAGTGGGGAAATTAGTCGATGGATAGTCATACTTCAAGAATTTGACTTGGATTTTGTTTTGGCGAAATCTCAAAAGTCCTTGGTCTGTGTTGAGATAATTTTGGAACTTCCGATCAAGAGTGGTAATGAATTTCCAGAAGATTCAGTGATAAATGGGGATCTTTTCCTTATTTCATCTTTGGACCCTTGGTATGGATATATACTTGTGTATCTTTGAACTTTGAAGTGCCCTTCCTCTGGTTCTCGTGATGAGCATCGACGGATACATCATCAAGCATGAAACTATCTTATCACCAATGATACTTTATATCATCGGGGAGTTGATTTCATTCTCCATCGTTGTCTCACTCACGAAAAGGTATAACTTGTGTTGAATGACTGTCACACTGGAGCATGCGGTGGTCACTTGTCTGGATTGGAAATAGCCCAGACAATTCTTCGTGTTGGATACTTCTGGCCCTCGTTGATCAAATATTGTGTAGAGGCGGTCACGAAGTGTAACATGTGCCAAATATTCTCTCAAAAGATGTTGGCACACCCTCCTCCCATGTTTCCAGTTATTTCTATTGGTCCCCTCGTTGAGTGGGGTATTGAGTTCACTACATGCCACCTAACTTCATCTAGGGGGAATTTTTACATCATCATGGTAGTAGACTACTTCACTAAGTGGGTCGAGGCCATACCGACATTCAGTAATGACAAAGAAATGGTTGCATTTTTCATTTTTAACCGTATTATAGCCAAGTTCGGTATTATGAAGGAGATTGTCATAGACCATGGCAGTCACTTCCAGAACAAGATGATGACCGAGTTAACATAAAAACATGATTTTAAGTAGGAAAATTCATCACCCTACTATCCATAGGTGAATGGTCAAGTGGAGGATGTTAATAATTCTCTCAAGACTATTCTCCATCAGACGATCAATTCATCCAAGTCGAATTGGCATCTAATGTTATACCCGGATCTTTGGGCGTATCGAACCTTAGTTCAGAATGCTACCATTTTTTCTCCTTTCCAACTCATTTACGAGCCGGAGGAAGTATTTCCCATTGAGTACCAAATTCCATATCTTAAGTTGAAAGTGGAATTATTGCCTGATACAACTCCACTTGAAGAGCGTCTCCTATATCTCGACCAACTCGATGAGCAACTTCGAGATATAGCCTTGGCCAACAAGGATCACAAACAACGTGTCAAGTGTCAGTATGATTAGTCCATTCGCCCTAGATTTTTCTGTGAAGGTGATCTCATCTTGGTCTATGACCAAGATAAATATCCCTTGGGGACAAAAAAATTTAAACCCATGTGGTTTAGACCGTTCATTGTTAAGAAAGTCTTATAAAAGGGTGCTTATCAATTGGTTGATTTTGGAGGTAATTCTTTATCTGAGCCTAGAAATGGGCTCTATCTTAAGAATTATTATGCATAGGTTGGTCACCTGGGAGTGAATTCTTGTATATAATGTATACTTTTATTTATACAATCTTATCTTTTCATCCTATACATGTAGTTTATTGTGATTTGTTTCACTATGGTAGATGTCAAGTGAATATGAGGTTTATGTTGGATTCATGGACAGTGCTAGCCGACACATTCAAAGGATTGCTTCCACAACTTGGGTGATCTTCACGCCCATTGGTCAGTTGGTGTCTTATGGAGGTATTTGTCTTGGCGAAGCAACCAATAATGTTGTTGAGTATAGTGCCATAATAGAATTACTACATGATGCATTGTCACATGGTATTTCTCACCTTTGGGTTTATCTAGATTCTCAATTAGTCATGTCTCAGTTAAATGGAGTGTACCGTGTCTACGATCCTACCCTTCACTGACGATTCCTTAGGTTGCATCTCTTATAATTCTATTTTGATTATATTACTTATATTCATATTCCTAGGAGATCTAATCAACTAATTTATGCATTGGCTAATCATGTATTAGATCGGCATATTGCACACACATAAAAGTAAAATCACGCACATACACGCATATGTAAATACATTTGTACAAAATGTTTACTCTATAAGGAAAAAATATGTATATATATAATAATATGTCCAAAAACTAATGTCATAAGTACAAAATGTGGGCGATAAAGCCTCAAATAGAGTCAATATACATTGATGGTCTCAAGCCCTCACTACATAAGAGAGTACAAAAAGAGTGTCCTCGGAACATATAATGCCTAGTGCTAACTATGGTCTAGGCTTGTTGGCCCTAGTGTAATGAACTACAATGTTTGCAAGACACCGGAACAACTTAACCCAAGTCCTGAGTACTCCTACCACATGGTGTTGCATTCATGGGGGTAGCTCCTCAATCTCTTCCATCGGAACGAGACGAGGGATATTTTTCAGGTTCTTGTCCACTCATCTCAATACATTCTCGACCTCTCTGGCTGGTGGTCCTACCACTGCTGGTAGTCCAACATCCTCTCAAGGACAACGCCTGTTCCTGGAGAAGTCGGCCGGTTGTGCTAGTCTCACATCTGTATATAACAAATCACTAAGTTAGTACTATGATGTTACCATAAAAATGATAATATTTAAAAACTAAAAATAAAATAACATTAAAATATAAATACTAATGTGTACCTATCTCTCTGTGCTCCTCGCTAGGGGGCATAGGAATATCAGGGTCCCTCAAGAAATGGATCCCTGCATAGGGGTAGTTTTCGATTGCAGGAATTTGAAAGGACCAACAATCAAAAAACTTGTCGTCGAATGCCTCCTGCACTCTCCCTACTCCCTATCGAGGTAATAAAGTCACCCATATGAATAATGTTGGAAAGGAGGAAATATGTCCTCGTATTGTCTCTCGTGGGCTAAGGATTGACACTCTGTCAAAAAATAAAGTTCACAACATGGTCCCAAACCCAAAGTTCTGGTTTGTTCTTATTCTATAGTTGGTCAGTTGTTTCTTCATACAAGTGAGCTTTGTGGTGCTCTAGTAAAATATTGTAGCATGTAAACACTGAGCTACACAATTCATCTTTTCACATGAGGCCTGGTGAAGTGTTGTAAATCCTGTGATCCTTCCAATCATATACATTACTATCTATAGGTTGAGGCTTGTTATCTTATGAATTGGAACTTGGGAGCCTACCTTTTTAGTGCTAGCCTCATAGTACATACCAATATATTCCTCTATGTTGTGTGGTCCTGAAGAAAAAGTCCTCAAGTTAACCAGATCCCCCCTACGGGAGAGGTTGATTAAAAAGTATATATCCTCCATATTGGAGTCAATTATTGGCCCTCTAGCATGAAGGCCTCTGTGTTCGGATTCCAATACTCTATCAAATGATTTAGTATCTTGGGTTGTTCCCTCGTGAAAGGGAAATGAAAGAACTTTGACATCGCACAATGCTCTAGCATAGCAAGAAGTCTAGCTCCTCATGTTCTCTCTCTTTCCAATAGACATACATCCTACTGCATAAAAAGATTGAGGTTAGTCCATTTTTCAAATATTTTTTGAATACTTTAAAGAGATGTACACAAGTTGTCTTTAAGACATTCATGTATATATGTTTGCTTAGTTTTGCTCAGCCCATGTATATACACGTGTTAATCATGGGTAGCCTGCATACACACAGGCCTGAATTTTTCTTTAGGGTGTGCACCCTCTAAAAAAATACAAAAGAAAAGAGTGATGATTTGAAATGATGGAGGAGGTCATGTGTACTTACTTGGTTAAATTTTGAAGTCTTTTCGTCCACTGTAGCTCCTTGAATTCACATTTTAAGGAAGATGGGTTTTTTACTTCTTGGTTATTTTCCAAATTGCAATGGTTAAAATGAGTTGACTCAATGGTTAAAATGAGTTGACTACCCCTATTTATAGAATGTTTTGGCTCTTTTTGCCCCAGTTTGGTCCTCTTTTTTCCCCAGTTCTCGGCTTGGTGGCTGCTTGGGTTTCTTTTTGGGGGATATTTAGGTTGTTCTTATGAAATTTTTCTTTTGGTTTGGTCTTTTTATGAGATGGGTTACACTCACATCATCTCGTGGTGAAGTTGTATTTTTGGCACTTGCATATAGGTTAGGTTCTCATAACCTTGCATTTTTCATTTTGTTGAGTTTTTCCCACTTTTCCATAGGATCGATCCCACAGAAGTGTGACACAGAACTTTCTATGCTGCTTTAGAAGTGTCGTAGTTAGGTGGTAGAGCCTCCCTCTACATGGATTTCCTAGGTATATCCTTTGATGCATTTTGGCTTTCATGTTGTGATTTTTCCATTTGCTTGGGAGTCCTTCTAGTCCCACCATGACTGTGTGTTGAAGCCTCATTCTACTTAATATTTTTCTGGCCTTTATTCGAGAGACTCGCTAAGAGCATGGTTTGTTGTCTTTCAGGCTAGCTTAAAATTTGAAAGAGAAATCTAACAAGAATTTATTTATTATTTTCAGTATCATTCGGATTACTTAAGAAAAGAATCCCCCCTGGAGTCTTCTTTAATCCCTTTTCATACTCTCTAAAATTGAAAATATTACCAAGCGATTTTGTTTCCCTTCACTCTTGTCAAAATAAAATTTGAAGGAACATCTGTCCAGCGATAGTTTACCCCTTTTTCAGTCCGAATGGATATTTTTACAAAACAATTGTGCCCTAGGAGATCTGGTTTGCTAGGAGAGTATTCTCAGGCATAATTTTAACCCTTTTTCGTGACCGAGAGACTAAATTGGAAAAATAAAACCCCTTGGAATCCATAGTTAATCTCTTTTCATACTCCCTAAATATGAAAAAATTGTTGAGTGACCTTGTTCCTTTCACACTCGTTAACTGGTCCAAAAGGAATATCTATTTTGCATAAGTTTAACTCTTTTTTAGCCAATAGATTACTCAAGAAAACGATATTCCTAGGGAAACATGTCTCACCAGGAGAGTTCCCCTAAGTTATGTTTTATACTTTTTCATGCTCAGGGGACTAAATTACGAAAAAGGCAGTGAGTCCATAGCTCTTTTCAAACTCCTTAAAATTTAAAATATAGTCGAGTGATCTTGTCTCTGACACACCTATTAAAATTATTTTGAAGAGACGTCCTTTCAGTATAATTTTAACCATTTTCTAGACTAGTTGGACTAATTATGAAAAATGAATACTCTAGCCCTAGTGACCATAATATTTCTCCTTGGTATGATTTTATTCTTTTTCGGGCTTTGGAGACTAACTTTGTGAAAAATATCACTCTTGAGTCTTCTTTTCGCATTTTCCAGACTCTCTAAAAGTGAAAAACCACTGAGCTTACCTTCTATGGGATCGTAAAACTTCATATGGAAGAAGTATTATTGTGTCATGTTGTAATCGCATCGCATGTCTCATCCTTGCATCTTGGGCCTAATGCCAACTTCATGTTGCTACTATTGAACCTTTATAGCATTCATTAGGTGCAAGCCTTGTAGCTTTTTTTCCCTTGCAATCTGACACTTTGAACCTTCGGGGAATTTTTCCTGAGTGTCCTTATCTTGCACATGTCTCCTTGCATTGAGCATCAATATGTTCCATGCGCCTGGAACTAGTTTTCTTTCCCGCAACACTCGTTCCTCCTTTGTAACGTAGAATTATTTTATTCTTTTTCAAGGTCATTAAAAAATGGAAAAAGAAAAAAAAAAAAATATTCCAAAAATAGGGGGCGAGATATACATTCTATTTTATCGACAGCATGATAGTCACCCTTGGACAAAGAACATCCTTTCATTTGTTATGAAATAATTTGGATCTAGTATGACCTTACGAAGTTGTTCCTGTTGCGTAGAGTTGATTCCTCCTCTGTTTGGTTACACTTCCAAACATATGGAGAGTTTTTGGTTCCTCATATGTCACAGACTTATGTCAATAATATGTTTCCTAAGTCTCATCATTTTGTCATGATTTTTTCTAAGGGAATTTTTTCCAACTTGAGTCAGCCATTCTACATTTGATCTCTTGACTTTCATGAGTTGACCATCCCGAGTATCCATTCAAGTTCATATTTAGAATCAAAAAAATTTGGTACCTTTTGTTTAAGTTCTTCCAGTCTTTCCATGACACTTTGTCGAAGACCTTAGGGTTGTGATTCCTACACTCCTATTATACTCCTACCTGGTTTTTGAATACCTTGAAGACACTGCTCGATTTATGAAGCTACCATCCCTATCTACATGCATTGATGCTTCCTAAAGATGCATATTCATATTGTACTTGTACACCTTTAGATGAATTTGAGATGTATCTTCGTTGTGAATTATTCGCGACTAAATTCTATATAGGAATTCTTATTTATCTTGCAGTCATGATTATTTTATATAGCATGGATATGTAGTGTACTTGATTTGCATCTATGCTTAGTTTATCCTGAGCATGGGTATGCTCACCTCAGAGAGATTATCATTATTTTGCAGATGAGACGCTCACGAACACTCGTCTTGGGCTCACTAGACTACGTGCCTTCCTACTGTATAAAGATGTTATAATGTATTTCAGCCATTAGTTTCTCTTCTGACCTCACACATTAGGGGGCATCATTTATAGTCCAAAAATTCCACATCTATGCATCCAATACATTGACCCATCCATTTGGATACTTTTACAAACAGATTTTTGAGGTTTCCTTCTAAAAAAACACTTTTTGGATAATGTGTGTGCCTCGATGCACTATTATATTGCGTACACATGCATTTTGCATCCTAGTTATCCTATGTACATATGCTTTGTTCATGCTAAGCAACCCATGTTTACCTCCAAAAATTGAAAAAAATATAAAATTGCACATATTTCAGTGGAGTTTACAGGCTATGGAGGGTTTCCTAACCATTTTACCCCTTTTAGCCCATCCCTAAACTGAATAACCATATTTTTTTCATATAAAAAGAGGTCTGGGGGAGTCATTTAGACATATGAACAAGATAATAAGAAAACTCTACCAAAATCCTTTCCCCCTCATTGCCTAAGTTTTGCTACTTGCTTTGATTTTTAGCCTCAGCTTTTGCTTCCAACCATTCTCCCTATGCAACCCTTCCTTCTTCCCTTCATGGCATGTTGGTTGTGATAATTCTATGTGGGATCAGTGCACTTGAAGCCACAATAGAGGATCCCAAACATGGATCATAGAGTTGTGTCCATAAGCAAAGGCTCTAACCTTTCATATTGTATATGAATGAAAGAGATTATCTTTGTCCCAAAACTTTATGTGTACATTTTCTTGTCGATCTGATCATTTACGTCTATATTTAGGTTTTTAAGTGATTACTAGAAATTTTATATGTTGGTGTGTTGTATTCTTAACCCTTTGTAGGTCATATTTGGGAGGAGATATGTGATCTAAGAGGAAACAACAAGTGGAATAGGTCTACATCAATTGTAAGGTTTCAAGGTGCCCTTTGTTGAGGAAAAGATATGAATTTATCTTACTCAAGCATTTTCGAATCTTTCTTAGATAAGGCAAGAGAGTCATGAATGTTACCCTATGTTTATAGCCTCAAAAAATATTTCCCAATCCACAAGTATTAATTACGAGGGCTTAGGATGGTTTTTTTTTAAATAAAACATTGTTTCAAAATATAACATTTTTATATAATTTTCTGAATATAATAGATTGCAAAAAGTAAATGTGGAGATCAAAAGAAAAAATACCAAGTCACATGTTAACACAGATGAGACAAAATAACAATCTCTTTATTTCATTCCAATAAATAAAAAAGAATCGTTCTCTTTACAAAAATCCCTGTGGGGCCATGGACCAAGATCAAACTTAGATATCCTTGATGAAAACCATACAAAAGGACTCTCACAAGAAGTAAAAAATGAACTTTAAAATACGGATCAGCTTGCCATAGACTACTGCCCACTTGACTATGCACAATATCCTTTATCAGTCATGAAATTTAATTCATAAACATACAAGTCTACACAGACTATCAAAGATAGATCGACACCTCTGAAACAAGCGCCTGAATGATATGATTCATCTTTGAACCTTGTTGTCTACAATAGGAACCTGATGTCATAAAAGAGAATTAGGATTTTAATGAATTGAAGAATGAATGAAAATTGAACTATATCAATAAAACTCAGGAGCAAACCTTAGTATGCTTTCTCCTTCTATTCCCCTCTTGTTCTTCCTTCTCATTTGGATTTTATGCATCCCAAATTAGTTGAAGTAGTTCAACTGCCTCATTTAGTTAAGTTAATTAAAACTCAAATAACTTTTAGTTTAGGGGGCGAATTAATAATAATAATAATAAAGAGTCTTTTATTAAATAATAACTAGTAGGTGGGACCCCTTGTGACTCCGTTTAATTTCTTAAAAAAAATCAACATAATTATACAATCAATCAAACACATCCCTCCTTAGCGCTCCCATAATCATTTCCAAAATTTGAAATTTAAATATCAGAGATATTTCAAATTATATCAAAACATGTAAATATCAACAATATCCAAAAATAGTTGTTGTCCAAAACTTTCAATATTCCATTGTCCTCAATAAATCAATAATAAAACATAATCAAAAACCGTATTTTCCACTTTGAGAGGCAATTTTTCCTTTGTTGTTGTTATCCCATTTTGACTTCCCTGAATTAGCCTTAGGTTCGGTAGAACCTTGAGGCTTGATCTCACTGATGACATGGGAATAGTTATCTCTCAAGTGCATACAGGATGATACTGACTCGGTTGAGTCACTTGAAGGAGAGGAGAGGCCAGCAACAACTTTTCCTTCGTCATGCATATGGTGTGCTTGCATGGGAGGACTATACAGGTGAGTGTGTAGGGGAAATCTGAACATTTGGGTTAAAAGGTGGAGGAGGAGGAGGTAAATACAAATTTGGCCAGCCACGATGATGGGAGATTGTTGGGTGAACAATCTCCTGCCATCCAACATTCTCGGGAACTTTAGGTTATAGAGATACATGAGAGTGAATAGGGATACTAGGAAAATGTTGGTGCTAGAAGGGAGGCCTCTCTGGCCTAGGATGGAATATCCCTTGTCCAATCCAATTGAAAAATCCATATTGAAAGAGTCGGTTTAACTATTGAGGATCACCATCAAAATTTATTAAGAATCTGGGACTTCTAGGCCCTATGTTGCAATTTCCTCTGACCTTATTGTTTTGACCATGACTTCCTCTGCTAAAGAAGCTCATCGTGTATGCAACAATTATTAGCAACTATCTCTTAAATAGACCATACATGAAATTCTCTTAATATGAAACAAATTTTGGCTCAGCAATTAACATGAGACCCATGCAATCCAATCCATAAAATGTATTTAATAATTGTCAATGAGCAGTGGTTGAAATAGGGTTCAGGGATATCCGAGGGGATTGTATGGAGCGAAAAAGTGATATCATGATCGGGAGTAAGAACATGATTATTTCTTGACAATTCATTAAACAAATGACTATGCAACAATACCAAAACATATCAGTTTCCATCTATCTCTGTGTCATTTTCTTAATCATCGTCATACAGAGTTTTAATTTAATTTTAATAAACAGGGTGTGCAAAATGAATTTGGGATCATGAGGGGATTTATAATGAGCGAAAAAAGTGAGAAAATGAGAGGGAATTATATGGATATGGTTCATAAAATAAATTAAATCAATCAACTATCATAACTCTATTTCAAATTTAATCCAAAAAGCATCCACTTCCAAGACCAAAACATTCATTGTTCCTCAATTTCGTATAAATTGCTTGTTGTCTCAATTAAACAATTTAATTTCCTAGAAATCTTTAATTTATAACAGTATATGCATTTATATAATGACCATGCAAATATCTCCAATTTCATAGTATTGTATATGCTAACGATGATCTCTTTCCCTTTTTAAAACAATCATACTATGCACAATGATTCCATTATCTATATCCAACATTCATCCTTGGCAACGAAACAATAATACACCCAGGATAAAAAATCAACAGTCATTGATCTTTAATAAAAATCGGGCCTGATTTAAATACCACACATATATATATATATTTTTAAATCATGGATAGACTTAAGATCATGCTCGGTGAACCAATCATACACGGGCCTCTATCATATAATTGAAACAATCTTGAATTGACAACAACAGTCAACTCCAAAAATATAACCTCGAGCTTGATCTCTGTGTGAATTAATATGTATAGACTTATTTTTAAAACAATCATAGTCTACACGATGATTCCCATACGATGTATGAAGATAACATAACTAAATTGACACACAAGAATCTTTGTTAAACTTTGACAAAACCATGATCGTGCTCGGTAAAACAATCACTCACATGTTGTCTTATTTTCTGGAATTAAACACAGTAAGAGAGACAATAATTGATTAGAATGATAGCTCTCGGTTTTAGGTAACCCTACTTCTCTTTCTATTCAAATGAATTCATCACAAAGAGGACACACAGAGATTTGACCAAGAAGAGGGACCATGTGCCTTTAAAATTTCCACAATTCATTAAATTGATAACCCAGAACATGACAAACCCTAGAAGGTGCCCAAGGAAAGTAGAGGCAAGTCAAAGTCCAAGTCGGGCTCTTTAGAAATTAAATGTAGAGAGGCAATGAAAGTTTGTTTTCCTTTAAAAAACATAGAGATATCATGGTATTTCACATTCTCATATCCATTTACCATCGATTAACAACCACATGCCACAATATAATCTTAAAAAATAAAAAAACAGAGAGCCATGCTCTCTTTTTTTTTTTTAAACACAATCCTTCAACTTATAACTCCAAGATTTTGACAGCACAATAAGAAAATTCCCACATTAAAATAAATAAATTTGAGCTAAGAAACCCAGGCACACACAGATGTCACTAATACTTTTTGCAGAGAGGAGACAAGGGCTAATTTAAACAGTGATGGGACTCAAAAACAGAGAGAGATAATGTCTCTTTCCAACACCCAGGAAGTCGGTAACTATCGAAAACAAATAATAGTGAGGCCACTCAACATAACAATCGTATTATATCATGGGTGAGAGGAGTGGGTGTGAAAACTCTTCGCAACTTGTATCCATTCAATATTTACACAGGCCTGCATAAAATATTCTGGGCCAACCAAAATGGGTTTGTGGAAAGCTTCTAGTGAAATAACAATAAAGAACGGGCCATCAACTACAACTCGGGGTTTAGACAAAAGACACACACCAACTGTCGACAATTTCTTTGCAACTTGGATAAAGATTATGACAACGAGCCAGAGGGAAAATGAGTTGACAACCAGTGAAATACAAATTGGTGGTTAAAACCCTTCAAAATAAAACTCAGAACCTGTTGCACCACTGTTACCATTTTCCACAGAGAATCCTCATAAAAAAAACAAGTTGTCAGAGTCAATAATAAATGTGCAGACTCTAACATCAATAACACCCATATTTTAGTTGCACATACCAACATTTCACAGTAATCACAGAGAACCCAAAACAAAATATTTACACTCAGTCGAAAACTCAAGAAAACACAAAATCCATGCATTCTTGAGCCACCATTTGATTCATAATACAAAGAGTCCATCATGGGTGGAAAGATAAGTTCCATACCTATGATTAAATCGCTTCAATGACGAACTAGTCGAGTTTTCCCCTGCCAATCTTGAAAACATGGAACTTCCACAACCAATAGAGAAACAATTCAACTATGCTAGGGTGACAGGCTCAAGGGAGGTTTGGAGTGATGTGCAGTAAAATGCACTTCACTTCCTCACCTGGCCCTATTCAATTCCATGTACGAGCCATACCACTAACATAACATTCACCATTAACATGAAACCATATTCAATCCTAAATTCAATGCCATATCCTTTGTAGATTCGATACCATATCAATTGCATAGTGCACCACTCGAGATATATCATATCTATACATTAACCTCTTCCCATAACTCCATACAATATATCCACATTACTATATGTACCTCCATTCAACTCTTTAATAAAAAATTGCATATCCTTTAACCAAAACACATAGTATAATATCTAGGTCCAACACTTGTATCCATTTATACATTCATTTGAAGTTTATATGTAGTGTTTTACCATGGCCTTAGGATTAACACATAGTTGCTTTATTTTTCTTTTGAGCTAGCTCCCAGTTAATTATCCTTTGCATAAATCATATATGGATTAGTAGTCAATATGTGAATTAGAAATCAAGGTTATAACATAACATAACATAGCACATGAAACAACGTGATCCTCATAACCATAGAACTACCCTGTATCGCAAGTAAATATCAGTAGCATTTATCCACAATGCATCATTCACCCATTTATCATATCAAATGAGACCAAGCCTGCATCATCAAAAGTTTAGGACTATGTAGGAAACATCATTACATCATCAACATATAAGCGTGACATGTCTATTTTTGCGCCTCTAGTCTACAAGGGGGTCCGACCTACTAGTATTATATTATTATCATAATTAAATAATAGTGCTTAGCAATCCTTTGTGGGTGGAATTCATCATTGTGATTTTAATCGTCAACAAACTGGCGACTCCATAGGGAAATTTGTTTCCAATAGATTAATAACTTAGAATTTCTATTTTTGCAGACCAATAACATCAGATCAAGAAGATATACATCAGAATGATTATGTAACAGGGGGAAGTGAGAAAATTTAAGGGAAAAATGACTGGGAATTTGGGAATAACTCATGGAAAGTGTTAAGTGTGAGGGGGTTTATCCTTGTAATCATAATCATTCGATTAATCATAGTGAAGCGTTCTTGACTTCAAGGAGAAACATTTTTTGATATGCTCTTTTGAATGTTGAAGCGGATGGAATAAAAGGAAAGAAGAAGAGGGATAAAACCAACTATCTTATAAAACAACAGTTGAAGCATATAACAATTTCAATGATGATTTCAAGGGGAACATCATGAAAGTTGTGTAACCTGTTTGTTATTGATTAACAATACTTTGCAGAATAGTGTCGTTGTGGAAAAAATGATCCAACATTTTATTTCGCCAAGAAATGAAGTCAAAAGAAACAAAATGGAAAAAAAAATGACATAGAAGAAATGAAGCAATAGATTTGAAATAAGCATAAAATGAAATAACAAAAATGTAAAATCGAAAAAAGTAAAAAAAACTATAATACATAAAACATTCCATACAACATTAAAACTTTTAAGTTGGTTTCACTTAGTGTTTTAAGTGGGAACTATTAGTGCTATAGGAAAACAATCACTCTTGTAAGTCCTTTAGGATGTAATAATTTGTGCCCAGGACAAAAGAGATCTTAAAAGGACTCATCCACAATTTTTGGAACTTTGAATGCATTCCTCTATTAGCATGAGTTGAATCCCATAGCAGTACCTTCTCATTAAACTTAAATTTGACAACCTTGACACTTTTGTTGAAATATCTTTTAACAGTTTGTTGTCTTCTCTTTATATTATCCAAGACAAACGTCCTTTGCTCCTCTAAAGCCAAAAGGGTATTCATTCTTTGAGAAACATTAGAAGAATTTAATTCTTTAACCTGTAGCATTAACCTTAGGGAGGAAAGTTCCATCTCGGTAGGCAGAATGGCTTCTTGACCATAAACAAGCTGGATATGGGTGCAACCAGTGCTCACCTTGGTGGTAGTGCGATCTTCCCAAAGGGCATAAGTGATGAGTGTGTGCCATTGATGGGGATTATATTCAATGAGCTTCTTGATAATTCTTACCAGACTCTTGTTGGTAGATTCAGCCTGCCCATTACCTTGGGGATAACAATTGTATGAGGTAAAATTTTTAACCCCCAATTTAGCTAAAAATTGGGTCATCTTAGCAGAAATAAAGGTGAGACCATTTTTAGTGATAATTTCCAAAGGAAGGCCAAATCTAGAAAAAATATTAGTTTCGAGAAAAGAAATCACCTACTCATCCTGTGAATGCCTAAGCAGGACAACTTCAGTCCATTTCGTAAAATAATATAGAGTTGTCAAGATAAAAACTTGCCCTACTGAAGATGGAGGATTAATAGGACCAATAAATTCCAAACCCCATTTTGAAAAAGGAAAGTCAGGGAGGACAGGTTGTAAAGGCATAGCAGAAAGATGTTATTTCCCGACAAAGTTGTGGCACTTGTTAGAACATATTGAAAAATTATAAGAATCATGAAATATTGAAGGCCAATAGTACCCTTTCCTGATAATCTTAAAATAAGTGGTTTTAGCAGAAAAATGGTCTCCTACGTGAATAACAAAATTTGAAGATCCATGAGTCTCTTGCAACATTTTTTTTGCTTCCTCATTGTTCACATAGTGAAGTAACATACCATTGATAGATCTTCTAAATAGGAAGTCTCCTATAATGACATATCTAGCAGATTCAAGGTGGAGCCTTCTTCTTTGATGAGTGTCTAAGTTATCTAGACATCTTTGATTTTGCAAGTAATAAACCAGATATTTATACCAAGGATGTTTAGACACAGGAAGGATTTGATTGTCAATGTAAAACAGTGTTGATAGAGAGCTATCTTGGTCATCAATTTCTTCACGCATTTCAACATGTTGAGCTACGTAAAGGACTAAGTCACATCCCTTAATAGTTTTAGAAGTCATGATGGTTATATCATGCTCTTGAATCTTGGAAATCCAATGTGCAAGATTTCCTGAAAGATAAATCTGTGAGAGTAAAAACTTGACAGCATGTAAAGGGACTCTGACCAGCATATTCTTACCTAAGATGAAGTGGCGAAATTTTTCAACAACTTTAACAAGAGAAAAAAAGTTCTTTTAAATAAAAGAATATTTAAGCTCATCATCTGACAAAATTTGAATAATGTAAGCCACCGATTTTTCATTACCTTGGTCATCACATTGCAAGAGGATAGCAGAAACCGCTTCCTCTGTCGCATTAGTATATATCATAAATTATTTCTCAAAATCCATCTTCGCCAAAACCGGTGCGGAACTGATTGTCTTCTTGATCCCTACAAAATCATTTTCGGCATCATCTATTTAAGAAAAGGAATGATCTTTCTTAAGAATATTGTGAATTGTCTTGACCATTATAGAAAAATCAGGAACAAACCTACAGACAAAGTTAATAACACCCATAAAGGCTTGGACCTCCTTCTTGGAAGTAGGAGCAGGAAGATTTAGGATATCAGTAATCCTTTTGGGATCTATGATTATTCCTGAATTGGAGACTATGTGTCCAAGGAGATTTCCCTTGGTAACATCGAAAATAGACTTAGAAGTACTTAAAGAAATGCCAAATTTCCTACATCACATGAGAATCTTTCTAAGATGACCAAAATGATCTGATCGTTTTTTAGAATACACAGTTAAGTCATTAAGATAAATCTGAATAGTTTTATTGATCAAATCATCAAAATATATTTTCATAGCTCTTTGAAAAGTGGCACTTGCATTAGATAAGCCAAAAGTATTATGTTCATAAGAGAAAGTTCCCCAATGATCAATAAAAGTGGTTTTATATTTATCTTTCCTTTTCACCTTGATTTGATTGTAACCAGAAAAACCATTAACTAAGGACATCATCTATGATTGTTGACACAGGGGAAAACCTAGGGCTCAACTCTAACAGAGCACCAACAAACTCTAACTATTGGCCCTTTCGAAAACACCTGCGGAGCAGATGAAATATCACCCGAAGTAGCAATAGGGGGGTTGCAGGACACATGTGTCTACAACAAGAGGAAGTGCAAGATGATTCCAGAATAACAATGCAAGATAACCTACAGATTCTTAATAGTATTCTGCTTAACTTCGTGAAGTTAGTCATACCTTCCTATGTTTAGTAAAGGAAATAATAATGCAATCCCAGTCTAAAAGATAGCAAATAAAACAACATCAATCACATAGAACAACAATATTTTATATGGTTTACCCTCTCCCTAGGGATACATCCACAGAACTGTGTTTATTGATAAGGTAGATGAAAATACATAGTTCTATATGAGTACTCAACTGCATATCCTTCTCTCTCTCTCCTCTTAATCTCCCAACCCTACGCACCCAGCTGCAGAGTCGGTCTTCACACCCAGCTGAAGATCCAGAATAAAAGAATGCTCTGAGACACAATACTTTTACATATCTCTCTCTCTATCCAAACCTCCCTCTCATATCTTCTAGACCTCTATTTATCCTCGCTTTGACTCTTAGAAACCCTAGACCAAAGTCTAGGTGAAAAAACCCTAGGTGAAAAAACCCTAGGTACCAAAACCCTCCTTATAAGGACTTCGCCAACCTATTCTTCCTTCTTCTTCACCAGATGATCCAAAGCACCTATTAGTGTATTCTTCCACTTACAGACCTGTCCACGATTCATCTTCCTTGCTTATTTGTCTTCCTTGATCTTCTCTTTTAATGGCTCACTTTTCCTTTACCTTGCTCCTTATTTTATGCTTCTTTAACCACTTTGACCCCTCCTTGGTTTTTGTGCCTTCCATGCTCTTCATACTTTGTCTTTATTATTCTTTAATCTTTTCTTTCTTCCTTAATACATGATCAAGGGCCAATAGGCCCCCAACACTCACATGTGACTTATCTCGAGTCACTGTAGGGTTGAAGCTCTTGTATTACTTTGATTGCAGACTGTGTGGAGCAGTCTATGCTTTCTACTATGTCCCTTCCTATCATGTGCAAACTGTCTTTTCTATGTCTGGTACCCAATTTCAACTGCACCTAGTACCTATACCTTTCTTCCTTTTCTTTTATTGAGATTTGCGAGGCAGCTGGTTGTCATAATATATTTTCAATCGGCTCCCATTCACTAAACCATCCTTCCATTCTCCATTAAGGGTCTTCAACTGCGTAGATCCACCCTATGTAACATAGGCAACTTCAAATGGCCCAAGCTAGTGTGTCCTAAACTTTCCTAGATGCTTGATGAACTTCTTGTTGTATAAAAGTACAAATTCTCCTTGTTTAAATGATTTATTCTTGATATATATGTCACGGTAAGACTTTTCTCGTTCTTTTTGCACCTGTTGATTAAATCCTGCAATGAACCTGTCTTCCTCTAGTTCCATCAACTACGCGAACCTGTCTTCCTCTAGTTCCATCAACTACGCAAACCTGTCTTGAACAAAGCCAGTGTCATCCATACCTGTAAATGATTCAATTCTTAAACTAGGAACCAAGTAGTCCATAGGTACCACTGCTTCCAAGCCATAAACTAACTTAAAGGGAGTATGTGTTGTTAACTTTTTGCAAGTAGTTCAATAAGCCCATAACATTGTTGGAATTCTCAAATCATAGTCATCTTTGTTAACACTCTAAATCTTAGTGAGTGATGTCTCCAATATATTATTGAAAGCTTCGACTGTGTCATTCGCTTGTGGGTGGTATGGTGTTCTCTTCTCATGGTGAACTTTGAACTACTCAGTCAAGGCTTCAATAGTTTTGTTAATGAAATGTGTGCCTTGATCACTCATAAGGATATTTGGGCATCCAAATCTGGTTATGATATCATCAAAGATGAATAGTGTAGTTGTTACTACAATATAGTCCTTAACTTCTCTTACTTCTTCCCATCTTTTCAAATACTTTCTAGCAGTGATAATGTATCGAGCTCTTGTGTGCTTTCCTGGTGGGTTGATAGGTCCCACAAAGTAAATAGCTCATTTCTCAAATGCCTGTATAGTCAAATGAGATGCTAAAGGCATCTCATCTCTTCTTGATGGCTTCCCTACTCTTTGGCATACATCACAGGCTCTGTAGTATTCGTTATCATCCTTATGTAGAGTGGGCCACCAAAGGCCAGCTCTGAGAACCTTTTGCATTGTTTCTTTCCATGCATAATGTCCTCCTGCGATGCCTTCATGTGATTCTTCAAGAATCAATGGTCTTTTTGAATCCATAACACATCTTCTTAATATCTCATCTGGTCCCATGTTATATAATTGTCCATCTATAAGTTGAAAATCTGCAGCACAGACTAGCAACTGTTTCTTCTAAATAATTGTATACTTGTGAGGTTCCATTCCTGTGGACAAGAACTAGACTATTTTGGTGAAGTGATCATTGACTTTTATGATGGCCAACAACTGTGCATCTGGTAGTGTTTCATCCAAACTGGTAGGTTCCTCTCCATGTTTTAACCTGGATAAGTGGTCAGGTCCTTTATTCATTATTCATGGCTTGACCACGATCTCAAAGTCATACTCCTGGAATAATAGTAGCCATCTGCATATTCTTCCCCCCAACACTGGATTTCTGACTAAGTACTTTAGTGTAGAATGATCAATGAACATCCTAAAATTCCCTCCCAACAAGTAGTGTCAAAGCTTCTGCAGTGCATACACCATATCTAAGCCTTCTCTTTCAGTGGTAGTATAATTCATTTCAGATGTAGATAACTTCATGCTAGCAAAGGCTATAGGGTGGTCAATATCTATTGCACTAGGCTATGCCAAAACTGCTCCTAATGTAATGGATGAAGCATCGACATGAACATTGAATTCCTTACTCCAATATGGAAAAAACAAAATAGGTGTAGTGACCATTTTTTGCTTTAGTGTGTCGAAGATCTACTAGCATTCTTTTGTCCATTGAAACTTATTATCCTTCTTTAATCACTTTTCCATAGGTGTTGTTATCTGTGTGTAAACCTTAATAAACTTTCTATAATATTCAGTGTGTCCCAATGCAATGCACAACTATCTAACCAAAGTAGGAGGAGGTAGATCGACAATGATAGAAATCTTGGAAGGATTTACCAACAACCCCTGTTTACACACAATGTGTCCTAACAACACTCCAAAAGGTGAAAATAAAATACACTTCTTCAAGTTCATGGAAATCTGATATTGCTTGCACTTATCCAACATTAATATCAAACATTCAATATGATCTTTTAGAAGACTAAAAATGGTCCAGCCATCAAAGTATGCCTCCAAAAACGTATGTAAAAATTCTTTAAACGCTTCGACCACCACCCTAGAAAAGATGACTAGTGCGTTCTTCAAACCAAAAGGCATCACAGTGTACTGAAAAGAATGCCATTATGTTGCAAATGTATTCTTATGTCTGTCTTCCTTAGAAATTTTGATCTGGTGATAGCCTGAAAATCCATCTATGAATGTGTAAACTTCCTGTCCTCCTACATTATCTAGAACTTCATCAGTAAAAGGTGTAGGGAATGAGTCATGTAAGCATGCATCATTCAATTTCCTTAGATCTACACAGATTCTGATTTCTCCTTACTTCTTATCCTGGACCACCATAGGGTTGATCCATTCAGATTCTTCAACCGGTTCTATTATTGCTGCTTCCAAAAATCTATCTAATTCAATCTTAACTTTCTACTTGTACTTTGGATTTAGTCTATAAGTCCTCTGCTTGATAGTCCCTGCATCTATTTTCAAAGGAATATTCATTTCTCCCATGGGTCCTTTTATGCCCTTCATGTCTATGAACTTGGTTGGAAACAAGTCCCGATACTCATACAATGCTTCTGTAATCTTACTAATAGTAGAATCATCCCAATAGTCTCCAACATTTGCTAACATAGGTGTTTTCTCTATTCCAATATTAACTTTCTTGATTTTAATAGGTTGCCCAACAAAAGGTAATTCAATCCCTGGCCCTTCTATGTCTCTTTTTCCTTCAGTTTATGAGATGTTCACATTCCTAGGGTCATCATCCTCATCAACATTAATATTATAGCAACCGTGTAACCATTGAAGGGGCATAGTCCATTCATCTTCTTCTTGTTCAAGAGGGAGGTTAGATACTTCCTCAAAGAGCTTTTGTCTTACAATTTGTAAAGCCTTATCTACTATGGGCTACTGACTTTCAAATAAGAACATAGCTATAAATTTATGGGTCATACCATACCAATCTGTAGTGGCTAAGCGTAGTTTTGCTTGAAGATATCATTTGATAGGTCTATTATCTAGTGTTTTAATGAACTAATGTACCCATTTTTCTTTAGGAATGCTTCTCCAGGCTTCCTCACAAGTTTGCACATGGTCCTTAGGGAAACTCTGATCTGTGTATCGAACTTCACAACCTTCATCTAGGTCTGAAAATCATATTGTCAACAATGTGTGACATTGTACCCATTCCACAATGTTCTTCTTGTGATCTTCCCACCATCTAGCTGGCATTGCTTTCAAGGCTTCGTCTAGTGCTAACAACCTCTGTTGTATTGGTACAATTCCTTCAAATTCAAGTAGAAATGTCTCTAAATTATTCAATCCATCAAAGGTAGGAATATTATTTACTTCTATGCCAATCCAGCGAACTACTTTAGTCAATCTGGCACACCTCCGCATAGAGACTTCATACATTTTGTTCTTCCAATTTTCCAATGCTTCTTCTGAATACGATGAGCATGCAATTTCATTTCGCCAAATTATATTTCCATCTGTTGTAGGATTAATATAATCATGTTGTCCTGCTGTCAGTTTATAGATGTTCTCTAGATCGCAGGCGCAGTCTTCTTCCCTTATAGTTTTTGTGTATCTGCGAACTTCATTAGGATTAAGAGGTGCAATGAACATAAGGCCATCACCCTCGAATGTCATTCTTCTCTTTTTTGGGTCAACAACAATCAAATTATTGAAATCCAAATCAATTCCTAATAGCGCAGGATATGTATAGCTATCATAAACTATCTCAATCACTTCGAAGTCTGCAAATGTCCTCACTACATTGATGTCTGCAAGGACATGCTCTAGTCTTCCAAAGGGGCTCACTGCCTGTTGATTAGCCATCCTGAGCCTAATAGGAGAGTAAATAAATTTAGGTTTTCTCATTAGTGCCCAAGTCTACTTCTTCATAACATTTACTTCTAATCCCAGTTCCAGGACCACATAGTCCACGTCGTATTCTCCAATCTGAGCACTAAGGTACAGTTCCTTGCTTGTCCTCATTTTCCTAGATACTTGATTCACATCTCTACTCAAAAGAGGATCTATTCTTCCAATTTCATATTGTATTATTAGGTGTTGTAGTTCATGCACATCTCTTTCATGTTTAATCAAATTGATACAAGAATACAAGAAGTCCATAATATTTCTTACCTCTTTTCCTTTCCTAAGTGGGATAGACTGATCAAATGTTGGAGGCATTTCATATTCCTTTACTTTTGGTTGTGCCCTAGATGAAGAAGCATGTTCTCCTACAAATTCTCTCCATTCTTCTTCAAAAGTGTGTGTTTTCCTTCCTTGGGTCAAACAATGGCGCCTTCTCTGAATCTCTTTTGATCCCTAATCCATTTGTAGTCTTTCCTGGAGTCACCCTATATTCTCCCATGACAACGCATCCTCTAGTAATAACAGTGACTATGGGTTCCTCACTGCAAGGTTCAATTGATATTACTTGGACTTGTTGTTTTCCACCTCAGCTTTCCTGAATTTTAGCTAACAATACTGGACAGTATTCAATGACATGGTCAAATGAATTATAGTAGTTGTAAGTAGTGCAAGGGTTATGACGATCCCTTTCCAAATGACCTGGCTAGGTGCAGTTATAGAAAATAATATGGCCTTGACCTCGACCCATGCCTCCTCCTCTTCCTTGTCCTCTAAACCCACCATGAGGATTGAAGTTTCCTCTTCCTGGGGAATTGAACTACGCACCATTTCCTTCTTGTTGTAGTTCTCCTTGAATTCTATATGCATCCCTTGATGTTTCATGCATGAGGTCATAATCCCTATAGTCCTTCTCATCATTCCCCATAGATTTGCAAAATGTACAATAAATATCGGTTGGTGTTTGGACATATTTATGCATATAATAAAATTCACCAAGGTAATGTATGGTTATACATACCTCACACCATGCTAAAATAGCCTGCTTCAAAGGGTTAGGGGCTCCAAAGTCCAAGTATTCATTAAATAAGGGACAACACTCTTTTTCACAGCCCTCTAATTTACATCTGATACACTAGATGTCTTCTCTTTTGTCCTTTCCTTTGTCCTTCTTCATGTCTTCAACCTGTAAAGATAAACTAGTTAATTGATTCAAAATCTGACTCATACATGGAATGGATTCTCCTACAGGGGATACTTATAGTTTCATGGAAATTTATAATGCCTTAGCCTGTGAAGCGACCTTATTTTACATCAGAGGAACTCTAATGTGTGGAAGGAGGGAGGCCATGAACCATTCCTTATGTTGTTCGTCAGGAATCTAAAAACTTAAATGGCCTGTCAAGGTCTTAAACCTTTGATCAAATTCCCAGACAGGTTCAGTCACCTTCTGCTTGATTTCCTTTAACTTTGTAATGCACTGTGACTCTGACTTATGCTTCTTGAACTCTGCACTCAATGCAGTCTTGATGTCATTCAGTGGCTCGGGCTCTATAGATCCTATAAAAAATTTCATATACCAGCTCAATGCACGATCCCTCAAGGTAGTACTAAACTGAGATCTTTTAACAACTTCATCAGTGACTTGCTTAATGCTCCATATGGCTACGCATAAAAACAAGTGTTGTTCAATATCCTTAGATCCATCTCCTCTAAAAATGGGTAACCTCATTTCATCTGCCATGGATTTTCCTTGGTTTATCGACCGAGTATGTACTAAACTTCTTGTAATATTACTCTCAGTGCCATGATTACTCTAGTTACTCTGGTTACTTAATGTTTTTAAAACAACAAGAGGAGTATAAAAACTTACTTCGACAGTAGGTGTAGTCCCTGAAGTTTTTGGTTCTTCTCGGTGAAGTTCCTCAGCCTCTACTTCCTCTTCCCTTGTGAACTCTGAATATTCTTCATCTGATCGCTTTTCTTATTTTCCACTGTAGAAATCTTCGTCTTGTGCCAATGGTCTATAAATCTTCTTAAACAAGTTTGCAAGAGGAACCTTTCTGAATGATCTCCCACTACGTGTGTGTCCAGCCTCTGCGTCACTGTCGCTGTCTGAATTTTTTAACATTAGCTTTAAAATCTACTGATTATTGTATCTTCGAGATATTCTTCTCAAGCAATAGCATCTTAACCTTCAGTTTCAAAAAGTGTAGAAAATTTCTTCTAGGTCCCTTAAAGAAATACCTCTCTGCTTGACTATATGATTATACTATGTCGATAGAAAACTCAGTAATGTACCCTCCAATAGTTCTATCAAACTAGAGATCCATTGCTCTAGACACAAAGTTATCGATTCTCTTGACTTTCTTAATCAGAACCATTGTCCAAACCATAGGTGGTCTAGATCTGATTTCAAACTGAGTGTCTTCTAGCCCAGCTAGCCACTCCTACAATTCCTTGTGAACTCCTACAAAGAAAATCTTGTGTACGATAGTAAATATGTACCTTCCCAACCAGTCTTCTATACTAATTCTAGGGTTCTTGTTCTGAGCTTTGGAGAAGTCTCTTTCTTGTTCTTCTATCCACTTTTGAATCTCTGTCTTTGATGGGAACCACCTTGAAATTCCCTCAAGAAGATCCTGGTCTTGGAAATAGAACCATTTGTTGGCACAGCGGTAGACCCAGGGTTCAACTCTAACAACGCACCAACAAACCTTAACTACTGGCCCTTTCAACAACACCTGCGGAGCAGATGAAGTCTCACCCGAAGTAGAAATAGGGGGGTTGTAGGACATAGGTGTCTAGAACTAGAGGAATTACAAGATGATTCCAGAATAACAACGCAAGATAACCTAGATATTCTTAACATTATTCTTCTTAACTTTGTGAAGTTAGTTATAAGTTCCTATCTTTAGTAAAGGAAATAATAATGCAATGACAGTATAAAATATAGCAAATAACACAACATCAATGACATAGAACAACAATATTTTATGTGGTTCACCCTCTCCCTATTGCTACGTCCACAAAACTATGTTTATTGATAAGATAGATGAAAATACACAATTCTATCTACGTACTCAGCTGCAAATCCTTCTCTCTCTCTCTGTCCTCTTAATATCCTAACCCTACGCACCCAACTGCAGAGTCGATCTTTGCACCCAGCTGAAGATCCAGAATACAAGAATGCTCTAAGACACAATACTTTTACATCTCACTCTCTCTATCCCAACCTCCTTCTCATGTCTTCTAGACCTCTATTTATCCTCTCTTTGACTCTTAGAAACCCTAGACTGAAGTCCTGGTGCAAAAACCCTAGGTGCAAAAACCCTAGGTACCGAAACCCGCCTTTTAAGGACTTCACCAACTTGTTATTCCTTCTTCTCTATGAGGTGCTCCAAAGCACCTATTAGTGTCTTGTTTTTCTTGCTGACCTATCCACGACTCATCTTCCTTGTTTCTTTTTCTTCATTGATCTTCTCTTTTAACGTCTCACTTTTCCTTTACCTCACTCCTTATTTTATGCTTCTTTAACCACTTCGATCCCTCCTTGGTTTGTGTTCCTTCCGAGCTCTTCATACTTTTCCTTTCTTCTTATTTAATCTTTTATTTCTTCCTTAATACATGATCAAGGGCCAACAGTGATCCTGCAACTTGTTGCAAAATCATTTCCATATTGGGGAGAGGAAACTGGTCTTTAACACTGGCCCTATTCAATGCATGAAAATGAATGCATAATCTAATATGACATGTTGCTTTCGGAACAGGAAACAAATTAGAAAATCACTCAAAATGCTTAACAGGGAAAATTATCCCAACCTTTAAGAGTTTTTCCAACTCCTTCCAAATAGTTGCTTCCAATGCAGGGTTAATGGGTCTCTATTTTTTCCTAACTCGTTTAATTCCTTCCTTGATAGGAATGGTGTGTTGTATAATAGTAGGATCAAAACCATGAATATCATCATATTACCAAGCAAAAACATCTTGAAATTCACCAAGAAACTTAGTGAACTTAAATTTTTCTTCATCAGAACATTGGGCACCTATGTTAACATTCTTTGGGGACTCAGGTGTTCCAATGTTCAAGGAAATGGTTTCACCCACTTTCCTTTTCGACTCCTCTTATTTATGTTTTTCTTTGTTTCATACATCACTCAATGAAAATGAACTTTCTAGAGGAGTCAAGCCTTTAGGATTTTTGTTATATTCCATGGATATAATTTCCTTAGGCTTACAAGGTTAATTTTGAATGAAATCACAGATGCTCTCATAAATAGGGAAGACCTGACATGACTGTACATTGGCAGGGATATGTGAACAATACAAATATTAAAAGATACAATCAGGTCTTTATGGAAGAAGTTGTCGAGTAGGAGAGGCTGTAAAAGCAACTAACCTGTCAACCATTGAATTCAATTCCATTTTAACATGAGTGATGTTGAAATATATCAATTTTGATATAAGTGCCCAAATAGTTTGGATGTAACGTTTCATTAACTTGTTTCTAGGAGAATATATCTTACGTACAAGGTTTACAACAAGTTCGGAATCCCCAAAAACTGTAAGATGACCACAACCTAGATTATAGGCATTCTCAATGCTTAGAGGTAACACTTAAAATTCAGTGACATTGTTTGTGCAAGCAAACTCTAACCTATAAGAAAACTTGTGAATTTTACCCATAGGAGAGTACAAGACAATACCAGCTTTGTTTCCTTCATTGGAGCACGAACCATCAAATTGCATATACCACATCCCATCCTTTGTGTCGATTTGTTCCAAGGTAGTGTTGTCCTCATCTGCAAATATGGAGTACACTCCTAGGTCCTCCTCGATATAATTCACATTAGGTTGTGGGATGCTTTCTATGTAAGGTGAAATTCTCACCTCCCTTAGGACTATGATGTTTTTTACAGTTCCAAGGAATGGATAAGTGTGTCTGATTGAGTGAGAGGTATCCACCCATCAAATATTGCCAATATCTTCCTAAGATGATCGAGTAATTACTCACTAGCATATCAATTACGTGAATATTAAGGGTTGTTCTTATTTTGGGATGCGCACACAAAACCAAGGTCATGCCCTTGATTTCACCTATGTTTGTTTGTTGTAAACTATTATAAGAGAGAATTATTCTGGCATTTTAATTTTTACAATACAAGCCTAGATCTTCCATAATAATCTTCGATATTACACTTGGGCTTGAACCACCATCATTGAGACAACAATGGGAAAATTTTTCCAGAATATTTACAGAAATAAAAAACGGGTTTTTTTTTACAGGGTGCCTAAAGTTATGTACACCTACTTTATTTATAGTTCAATCCCCTTCATCTACCTCTTCAGATAGGTTGGCTACAATGGAAGCCTTTCCTTTCATAAAAAATTTTAGATGCTTTTGTTGCTCAGGGAAGGCAACCATGTCCAGGAGGGTAGCATCAGCTTTTATATTATCCAATTCATCGAGAATGTTGTATTTGGAAGAGGGAAGAAAGGAGGTAGTTCCTTGACTGTCAGGAGCCTTAGAAACCTGAATAATAGCAGTTGGTGAGGATGATCTTTGACTTAAAGAAGTGCAAGGAGGATCATATTTAACTTTTGGAGCATAGGATTTATTCCTAGTATTTATGATCATAACATCCTTTGGCTCTGTAAATTCTAGGACGACAATAGTAGTTTCATGTATTTTACAAAATATTTTATCTCTGACACTCTTATTTACCTCAGACATACTTTCCTCATGGTTTTCCTCGCAAAATTTACACCAACTATGAGGCATGATGGCTTTAGGTTGGAAGTTATTTTCATTAAGATTCTTAAAAGGTGGTGAAGAAGAATATGAGGCCCCAGGGGTAAGAGATGGGACATTTCCTTTTCACTCATACACTATCATTTGGTTATTCATGTCTTGTACAAGTTGTAAGAGGGTGGACATATCCATCTGTTTAGATGAATCTCCCTTAGGAAGACCTGTTCTTTCAATTTGTTCTTCATGCTCTAAACAAGTATGCAGAGTGGATCCAAGGTTATCAATGTTCTTTTCTTCAAGCCTATGATGGTAGGGGGAGGTAAATAATTATAATAATGCATGAAATTACCTTGGTTCTAAGGGTGAATAAGTTCAGGAATTTGGTTATATAATTTGGTTAAACACAAGTTGATAGACTTGATAGTTTCACCATCCTTATACGCAATGTTAGTGTACTCCCATAACTGTTCAGCTGGGATTTTGGATTTCCCTTAGGTATAATTGAACCAATATACTAACTCCTCCCAAGTGGAAAGAATCTTAGAAGGAAGGTCAAATAAATCAGTCACAACCTTCCCTTCAAGGGAATTAACAAATAAGCACATACATGTGTCATTGTCATTGGCTCCTATGTTGTGACAGGCATTAGAAAATGCCACCAAGTGTTCATTCGTAATGACCTTGTTATTCTATGAAAACCTAGGGAGATGCTCTTTGAATTTAGGAAGTGGATGAGTAGCAAGTTCTAGGTTAAGAGGGGAGGATGCTCTTTGTAGTAGTTGTAGAATCTTCTTCAAACTGAAAAAGACCATACTTTTTAATGACTTTGGAGGGGTTTGTGGTAGATTGGATAGGGACTTGATGAATATACAAGCTACCAATCACTGACAAGACTGAACGTTGAGATGAAGAAGCACCTCTAGTGCCACCAGAGCCACCACTAGATGCAATCTTGTGAACAATAGGAAAGGGAGAGAAAGATGAACTAGATAAATCAGACAAAGTTATCCTTAGAGTACTTTGTTGGACTGAAAAAAAAACGTTTGTTCTTCCTATTTCAACAATAGGATTGATCTCAAGTGATAAATCTCTTCTTCTCCTAGAGATGCAAGGGTTTAAGGACATGAAAATAAGATCAAAATTGTAGGGAAAAGAAAGCTATAGTTGATTCCTATGTTGTCTTTTCCTAGCTTCCCAATGTTCTTGGACACTTATGTCTTCTTCAATTGTTGCCCATGAATGTTCAAGCTCAACCCGGGTATTAGCAGTCTCTAAGATGGTATTAAACAAGGTTAAAGCAATGTTGGTATGATCTTTAGGACTGGGTTCAATATTGCACTACCTTGCAACAGGTACATTCATGAAGAAAAGAAATAGTCAAAGAATCAATATCAGAAATATAAATATATTCAATGAAAATCAAGCATATAATCAAATAGAGATATATTGAATATCTCCCCAGTATGGTTTCCAAATAAATTTTGAGGAAAATATATCAATTTATCTTACTCAAGCATTTTCAAATCTTGCTTGGCTAAGGAAAGATAGCTAGGAATGTTACCCTATGTTTATAGCCTCAAAAAATATTTCTCAATCCACAAGTATTAATTATGAGGGCTTAGGCTGATTTTTTTTAAATAAAAGATTGTTGCAAAATATAACATTTTTATATAATCTTTTGAATATAATAGATTGAAAAACGTGAATGTGGAGATCAAAAGAAAAAATACCAAGTCACATATTAACATATATGAGACATAATAGTGCTGGAACGGGGGCATACCCAGGGTTCAATGCTTAACAATGCACCAACCAAACCCCGACTATCGGCCCTTTCAACAACACCTGCGAAGCAGGCCAAGTCTCACCCGATGTAGACGAAGGGGGGTTACAGGACACAGGTGTATGTAACCAAGCTGGGCCACAAATCTATGATACTAAAATTTCGCAGAGTATTTTATTAACGCTTAGGAAGGAACATGCATTAGTTCATTAACCCTATTAATATCTCAGAACATAATCAAATAGAGGTCTAGCGTAGTAACAACAAAAGGATTATGCACCTTAAACACTTATCACTTAGCACTGTGGATCAGATCTAGAATTTTAACATAAGCAAAGCATTAAAGAAAAACATACATATCCATTACACATCTAATCTAAGCACAAAGAAAAACACCACAAAGATAACATTGCATAAAGAAAACCATGAGACACCATATCTACGTGGTTCACCTTAGTGTGGGGCTACGTCCACCAACCACTTTGCCTCTTTATTATTTGCTGGAATATTACATTCATTCACTCATATGCACTAAGCCACAGAGTCAAGCTTCACACCAGATAGGATATCTGCGCACTAAGCACCATATCCTCCTTCCAAAACTAGGTCAAGGCACAGAGCTACCTCTCTATAAAGCACAAAGCCTTAACACATAGACACTCCTTTTCACAATGTAGCTTTGTTCACACAAAACTAAATTCACTTTGATAACTAGCTAGCTACTTTTACAATACAATATTATTTATTTATATCTTACAAACCCTTACAATAAGGCCTAATCATGGGAAAACCCCATGGGACGACATCCCATAAACCCGTTACAAAAACCCTAGAGGACCCTTTACTGGGTCCACTAAACCCTCAAAATCGGTGAGATCCACGATCTTAGCTCTGCCTGGGCACTCCTTCCTCGACCAATGTGTCGAAGTCCAAATGTGGTTCAAAGTTGACCGAAGTTTTCCAAAAACTTGATCGAGGGCCAACAAGCCCCCAACACTCACATGTGACTCGTCCTGAGTCACTCAGGTGCGGAAAATGTTGCTTCAAAGGCCTCAAGATTAACTCAAGATGCCTCGACTTGCTACTTTTCTTGAGCCTCTTGTTCAACGATCTCCTAGATCATCTGCTCTATAACAGGCCCCTCGAGGCGTTGTTCTACTATTGCAACCACTTGATTTAGTTGTGAGCCTTGTCCATCAATTTCTTCGAAGACCTTGCAAGCTTCATCCTGCATAGGTTGTATCTTATGCATGACTTCCATGACCTTACCCTAGAGGGTAGTGATTTGTTGTTGTACTATGTGTTCCTCCTGGGATCTCTTCATTATTTCCACTGCAATGAGAAACTTCATCTGTTCCTGCAATGAGAGTTCTTGCTGTTGCGCCTCCTGTAACTATGCTTCTAGATTCTTCAGCTCTGGATCCTCGGCGAGGCGTTCATATGTCTAGGTGCTCTTATCACTTAACTGCTTACATTCTGAGGTGAGGGCTCTTATGATTTCAACTGTGTTCTTGGCAATCTCCTCCCTCTTGTCACGAACCACCTGCGGGGTGCTCGGTACTGTTTGGGCCTCCAATTATGTTATTCTAGCCTGAAGTTGTTGGAGAGTCTCAGTGAGCTTCACTACTTGAGCTTTGACTGACTCCTAGTCCTCCTATACCAACCCTGGTATAGAGTGACATGATTTACTTACCGCGTCTTTGACTGTGGCCCATTTTTGGCCCTAAGGTATGGAATCAAGCGAATATCAACGAAGAACAGGTAAAATGTGAACTTTGCGGGAGACACAGTGACTATTACTAGGCTGAAGTAAGCAAAAGAGAAGAAAAGAAGGAGCAAAGCCCAAGAAAGCTATCCATTGGATGAGGAGATCAAGGATGACAGATAAGAAAGGTATTTGGATCAAGGACAGCTCAGATAGAGGAAAAAGACATTGTTAGCACCGCGCGGGAAGAAAGGAGAGATAGGCTAGCGAAGCCCTGTAAAAGAGGGTCAAGTTGACCTAGGGTTTTAGATACCTAGGGTTTGTATATCTAGGATTTTGACACCTAGTTCTCGACCTAAGGTTGTCGGTGAGGGAATATATTGTATAAATAGAGGTCGAGAGGACCTAGGTCAGTTCAGTACTGTTGTTGAGCATTGTTATTGATTGTTTTTCATTGAGAGAATATTGTATTGTGAGTGAGAGAAGTTCTGAGAGTAAGAGCCTTCTGGCATTGTACGATCTTCAGCTGGGTGCGAAGATCAAGTCCTGGAACTGGGTGCAAAGGAAGGGGAGAGAAAGAGAGAAAAAGAAGAAGATTTGATAGCAGAGAGCATAGGAAAGAACTGTAATATTTACCTTACTATATCATTCTATGGACGTATCCCTAGGGAGAGGGTGAATCACATATATCTGGTGTTATGTGTGTATGATTGATGCTTTATCTTTGTCTTTGATATACTGTTATTGCATTATTTTATTAGATCATATCTATAGAATGTGGAGTAGATTTTAGTAATAAGTGAGCTAGGTATACTATGCTGTATTGTGTTAAGCTCCACTTGATATTCCCCTGGTTGTAGACATCTCTGTCCTGCAACCCCCCACAGCTACTTTGGGTGAGACTGCATCTACTTTGCAGGTGTTGCCGAAAAGGCCAGTAATTAGGTCTTGTTGGTGTGCTTTTGGAGTGAACCTTGGGTTTTCCCCTATGCCAACAAATGGTTCTATTGTCGCGACAGGAATCTTCGTGAGAGAATGTCAAGGTGGTTCCCATCGAAGACAGAGATTCAAAAGTGGATATAATATCAATAGAGGGACGTCATTGAAGCCCAAAACAAGAACCCTAAGCTAAGTACTAAAGATTGGCTACAAAGATACATTTTCACCGACATCCACGAGATCTTCTTTGGAAGAATCCATCAGGAGTTGTTTGAGTGGTTGGCTAGGTTAGTTGATACCCAGCTCGAGATCAAATCTAGACCCCCTATGGTTTGGGCATCGACACTGATCCAGAAGGTTAAAACAGTCGACAACATTGTATCCAGAGCAGTAGATCATTGGGTTGATAGTACCATT
Organism: Picea engelmannii; assembly: GCA_009831015.1. Lineage (NCBI taxonomy): Eukaryota > Viridiplantae > Streptophyta > Pinopsida > Pinales > Pinaceae > Picea > Picea engelmannii. Next base: position 771,812 of record ML784945.1, read on the forward strand.
GGAGGGTATATCACCGAATTTTTTGTTGACAGAGTAGAATCGTATAGCCAAGCCGAGAGATACTTTTACAAAGGACCCAGAGGGAAATTTTTGCATTTTCTGAAGTCAATAATCAAGATGGTCTTGCATGAAAACCACATCTTGAAGATGCAGTAGATTGGCTGGATCTGAAAAGGATGATGTTCAGGAATTCAAACAGCGACAACGACATAGAGGCAGGACATACCCGCAGTGGAAGAGTATTTCGAGGGGTTCACCTTGAGAACCTCTTTAAGAAAAAATATGGAGAAGAGGGTTTCTACAGTGCAGAAGAGGCAGATCTAACAGATGAAGAACGTCTAGAACCCTCTAGGCCAGAGGAAGGAGAAACGGAAGAACTTCGCTAGGACGAGCCAGAAAACTCAGGAACTGCGCATACTACTGAAGTAAGTATCATTAACCCTCCTATTGTTTCAAGAGAACTAGGAAATTAGAGTAATTAGAGTCATCATTGTCCGAAGAGTGTTACTACTAGAAGTTCGCCATCTACTCAGACAGGAAACCCAGGTAGCTCTATGGAGGATGAAATGAGGTTCCCTATCTTTACAGGGGATGGATCTGAAGACCCAGATCAACATTGGTTTCTGTGTGAAGTTGTGTGGAATATTAAGAATGTCACTGATGAGGCCATAAAAAGAACCCAGTTCAAAACTAATCTTAGATATCCCGCACTGAGCTGGTACATGAACCTTTTCCAAGGACTTGCACAACCCCATACATTGAATGAGATCAAGAACGTGTTGATTGCATAATTCAAGAAACCCAAATCGGAGTCATAACGTATTACAGAGATGAAGGAGATCAATCATAATGTTGTTGAACCTATCTGGGGATTCGATCAGAGATTCAAGGCCTTAACATGCCGATTAACTTTTAAGATCCCAGATGAACAGAACAAAGAATGGTTCATCGTTGTGGTGTTACCACACATTAGAGTTCCTCTAATGCAATAGAAAATTGCTTCATAGTCTGAGGCATCAGAGATCGCCATGAATCTTGAATCAACCCCTATGGGAGAATCCAGTTCAGGTATGAGCCAGATCCTGAGCTAGCTGACCAGTTTGTCTTTACAGGTTGAAGACATAAAAAAGGATAAGGGAAATGACAAAAGAGAAGACATATGGTGTGTCATATGAATATCAGAGGGCCATGATAAAGAACACTGCCCTGTATTTCATGAATATTTGGCCTCAAGAGCTCGGATCCCCTTGAAGCAAGTCAAATTTCCCTGGTGTGAAATATGCAGAAACTGACATCACCCTAGTGAGTGTTATTACATGAAAAAGTATGTTCAGACACTTGTAAACCTATATTGCACCTTTTTAAAGTCAGTAGGGCATGATGATAGAGACTGTAGGGCCTATGACCTCATGTATGAAAGGTCAATATATGTATACAAGATCCAAGGCGAAGTACAACAAGAAGGAAACACTACGCAGTACAACTCCCCGGGAAGAGGAAACCTCAATCCTTGTGGTGGATACAGAGGATGAGGAAGAGGAGGAGGAATGGGCCAAGGTTGAGGACAGATAATTTTTTATAATTGCGCATAAACAGGACATCTAGCAAGGGATTGTCAGAACCCTTGTACTACTTGCAGTTATTGCAATTATTTTGAGAATGTTATAGAATATTTCCCTATGATGTTGGCTAAGCTTCAAGAAAGATGAGGAGCTCAGCAGAACCCACAAGTGCAATTGATATATGTTGAAACTCACAGAGAGGACCCGAGAATCATTGTTATTACTCAAGGAGGTGTTGTTACAGGAGAAGATAGAGTGACCCAGGGAAAGACTAGAGAGGAATCGTGAGTCAGAAAAGTTGCGAAGAAGACTCAAAATTTTGATGCCAATAAAGATATATGAACATTTGAAGATGCAAGGAAATAATTCAGAGGAGATCAAGGCTCATCATCAATAACATGTCCAGAAGTAAGATAATATGGAATGCCACTAGTATTCGATCAGTCTGCTTCGCCGAGGGAAAAGAGGTAAGAAAGCTCATGGAATTTCTATATACTTGTATTAAGCTAATCCAAGATGAAAACGTTGTAAGGGAACTTCAGAATTTAATCAAGCAATATGAGCTAGGAAAGATAGACCCCTTGTTGAATAGCGCAGTACACCAAATTGGGAAAAGGAGAAGGACAAACAAAGAATTACACTTGAATGCTCAGATAGGAAAGTATGACATAGACTATGTGGTCCTCGACTTAGGGTCAGAGGTTAATGTCATGACAAAGAAAACTTGGGCACTGATGGGAAAACCAAAGTTATTATATTCCCCTATAAGTCTTAGGATGGCTAATCAGCAAGCTTTCAGCCCATTTGGACAACTGGAGCATGTCCCTATGAACATCAACGGAGTGAGGACTTTTGCATATTTTGAGATCATTGAAATTGTTGATGACAACTACTCTTACCTAGCGTTGTTAGGAATTGATTGAGCCTTCAACAACTCTACTATTTTTTATTTGAAGAAGAGACTTATGAAATTTGAAAGAGACGACCTAAGGGTCATTGCACCTTTAGATCCAAATGAATGTCAGAGATAAACAAAACCCATCAGAGAGGAAGACCATGCATATGAATTGGAGAATATATACAAACTCACAGCCAGACAACATGATTACATTAATCCTATGACTGATGGGAATCTCAGTTGGCGAAGTGACAGTGTATGCTCATCAAACTCAGAAGAAGCACTGGAAAATTTGCAAAATCAGATGTATGGAGTATCCACAAGAAGGTGTTCTAGGCTGACCAGAGAATTTCGTTGGATTGGTACAACAGTGAGCAACTTACCCACCTTTGATGGTTTGAATACATTAGAGACCTTCTTGTTGGACTTTGAAGCAAGTGTACCAACGCAACAGAGACTGTTGGCAATGGATGAGGCCCTGAAAACTACACCAGAAAGATGGTGGGGGACACACAAAAGAAATATTACAGACTGGGTACAATGCCGAACCTTGATGACAGCGCGGTTCTTAACCCAAGTAGAAAGCTGAGAATTGAGGTACATAGTTCAAAATTTCCCAAAGGACCATGTGCAAAGCTGTGAATAATCCCAGAGTGATATTCCACAAGATCAATGGGTGAATAAATTCATCAACATGTTTTACCATATATGCTTGAATCCTCACAAATGCGTTTTCTGCGTAGAATCCGACCGACTTCTAGGATTTATTGTTTCACGTCAAGGGATCAGGGTAGATCCTTTAAAGGTCAAGGTGATTCTCAATCTCCCTCCTCCTACACTTCGCTAGTTATAAAGTTTGCAAGGGAAAGCAAACTTTCTTCGTCGTTTCATCCCAAACTATGCCGAGATAACTCTTGGATTTACACGACTACTCAAAAAGGGGTCTTCATTCGTATGGGATACCATCGCAAACAAAGCCTTCGACGCTTTGAAACTATCCCTGACACGTGCTCTGCTTCTCTTCCCCCCGATTACAGTCGCAATTATTTCCTCTACCTCGCAGCCTTGGATTACACCATCGCTATGGTTCTCATCCAAGAGGATGATTCTCATGACGAACATGTTATCTATTACTTGATTTGAAGTCTAACGCCTATCGAAACCAAGTATTTACATGTCGAAAAACTAGCCTTGGTAGTCGTCCAAGTAGTTCAACGTCTCCGACACTATATCCTCTCTCGAAGACTACGGTAATTTCTAACTGCAACCCTATGCAACACATTCTCACACGTCAATTGCTAGGGGGAAAATACTTCAAATGGATCATGATACTCCAGGAGTTTGACTTGGAATTTGAACGAGCTAAGTCCACGAAGTCCTTAGCGTTTGCCGAGTTGATATGCGACTTTCCCTACACTGAAACAGAAAATGTAGCGGTCGATTCATTACCTAATGAATCCCTTTTCCTAATTAGTTACGATGATCTTTGGTACGGAGATATCATCATATATCTCCAAACCCAGACTTTATGGCCTAATTTTTCCAGTATTGATCGGCGTCGAATACACTACCAAGCCCGTCAATATATTATCCTCAAGGATACTCTTTATCATCGTGGGATTGACTCAGTTTTTCGACGCTGCCTCACATTTGACGAAGCCGAGAAAGCCTTAAATGACTGCCATTCTGGATCCTATGGTGGTCATATGTCCGGGTATGCTACTGCCTATAAGATCTTACGAGCAAGGTATTTTTGGACTTCTTTATTTAACGATTGCATAATCGCTGTCCAAAAATGCCACGCTTGCCAGACCTATAATCATAAGATACGATCACATCCTTCTCCTCTTCACCCTGTGGTCTCCATTTGTCCCTTTGCGAAATGGGGTATCGATTTCATGACATGTCAACCCCCACTCGGTCGGGGGGCATGGATACATTATTATAGCCATAGATTATTTTACAAAATGGGTCGAGGCAATGCTGACATTTGACAATACTAGAAAGACTGTAGCATTATTCATTTTCAATCACATCATTGCTCATTTTGGTGTTCCTCGGGCTATCATCACTGATCATGGTAGCCACTTTAGAAACTTCATGCTGTCCGAACTCACTAAAAATTTGGGTCTTCGCCATGAAAACTCAATGCCCTATTACCCACAAGCCAATGACCAAGTCAAAACGATTAACAAAGTTCTCATAACCATGCTTTGACGAATGATAGGGATTCACAAAACAAGTTGGCACACAATTTTTTTTTCAGCATTGTGGGCTTACCGAATGTACGTTAAGTCTGCTACTGGGTTTACACCTTTCCGATTAGTATATGGTCTAGAATCCATCCTCCCGATTGAATGCGAGATACCCTCCTTAAAACTAGCCGTGGAACTCCTATCAAACACTTCTGCTGAGGAAGAACGTCTATTGTATCTCATGCGATTAGAAGAAACTCGACGCGACGCTACCCTAGTCATAGAAGCCCAGAAGAAACGTGTCAAGGCCCAATAAGAAAAACATGTCAAGCCCCATGTTTTCTCTGAAGGAGATCTAGTTTTTCTTTATGAACAAGATCGAGATATGCTAGGAGATGGAAAATTCGAAGCCATGTGGCGAGGTCCTTATATCATTAGATGAGTTTTGGAGAAAGGAGATTATGATTTAGTTCATTACGACGGTATCCCTTTGAGTGAACCCAGAAATGGGTTGTACTTAAAGAAGTACTATGAATAAGATCACCTGTGCACGAGTACTTGTATTTTATTGTATCATACTTCTTGTGTGTTACTGTAGTATGCTTTTTCGTTATATGGTCTCTGCCCTTATGTGATGTTGTGTTTGATTTCCAGATGTCAGAGTCTTTGCTACCCCACATTGGCTTCGCTAATGGCGCTAGCTATAGTACTCAGAACCTTGCTTCCGCTGCTTGGGAAATTTACGCCCCTACAAACAAACTTATCACTCTACGAGGTGTGTGCCTCAACCGTGCGACCAACAATATTGCAGAGTATAGCGTCGTTATCGAGTTGCTGATTGATGCTATCTCACTCAGTATCTGTCACTTGGTTGTGCGACTTGATTCATAGCTAGTAGTACTACAATTAAGTAATGTCTATGCTATTCGAAGTCCTAATTTATTATGGGTATATTTTCGAATTCACCTCTTGGAACGTCATTTTGATTATATTGAGTATCAGCATATTCCCAGATGTCTAAATACATTAACTGATGCATTAGCTAATTATGTATTAGACAGACATTTGGGTCATTCATAAATCAATTACATCACAAATATCACACAACACAAGATAAGCCAGTAGAAGCCGTATGCATATATAACGATCAAAAAGTTGTTTACAAAAATGTTTTGTCCAAGGACCAAAAGTTCAAAATCTGAAGCTCATAGCTTCTACAAAGTAATGTCTTGGATGACGTTCACGATAACACACGACCTCCTGGGCAACCCTACGAAGAAATCAGCCAATAGACTCTGACACGCCCATCGTATGACGCTGATAACGTCGCAGGACCTCTCCAAGAGGCATGTTTGGAATGTCTATAGTCAAACCCTCTAAGTTTTGTTCCATTGCCTCATAATATTCAGCATCTCATCGTGGCACTAGAGCCACCTCTCCTCATCAATGAATAGGAGAAGTACCCAGAGGTCGATAAGGCCCCACGTCTGTGTCATCAAAAAAGAATTTTTGTAATTAGACCTTGGACAAACATAAAAACATTTGCATATGATAAAATTCACAAAAACATTTAAAAAGTAAAAAATGTGTACTTCTTACCTAGATCTCCCCACTGAGCGTCCTCGGGTAGGGCCAAGTTCGGATCCCCTTGGAAGTCCAACCTGGCATAGGCATAATCATTGACCATCAACATATGTGGTCGTAACCAGTCAAAGAAGGAATCATTGTATTTAATGATTCGTCCAACTACATATTGGGCCATGAGGTTACACCACCTCAACATCCTCGGATCCTCTGGAGCCAATAAACCCCACTCAACGTGCGACCTTAGCAAGGGAACCCTCTTAAGAAAGAAGGACACCAACAATGACCCATACCCAAATTGCTTCAGGTCGCCTCTCTTGCATTTAGTCAACTACCTCTTCACGCTACAAAGGACTGTGTCTGACTAGTTAAAGACCCGAGGCTCAGTACACTCTATGGCGTACTAAAAATAGCTCTGGAGAGCCATGTGTGGAGCAGCACTCCCAGCCATATGAGCAATGGTGAACAAGATAGTGCGAAGGGTCAAATCCTGGACCCCCCAAATGGCCACTTTTCCTTTGCTTCTTTCTGCCTCTGGAACACAGTACTGATGGCAATACTCACTCATAGGCAGCCCACCACCTCGGCTACCAATCAAGCTAGCGTGGTAGCCATGCCATGACAATCCTGTCAGGAAATAAACGTCCTCAATATCCAAGGACAATATGTGTACCCCCACGTGGAATACTTGTTGGTCCACATCCCACATATGAACGAGGTACTCCAACAGCTTGACTTGGGCCCTCATACCCAGGATCCGAAAGAATTTCAGGAGACCAAAGTCTCGCAAAGCGGCAAAGATGCCCAGTTTATTCCCAGAAATAGCATCATCTTCTTCATGCTCTCTTTCACGCCATTCCAGAACCATGGTGACAGCCAAATTCCTGCACAAGAACCATAAGAAGAAGGTCAACAACTCTTTTCAAGCCTTGGTACATTTTTCATTGAGAAAACATCAAAGAAAATTTTCATTTTGTGGTTCTCACAGGTGCCCCTTTAGCACAGT
>ML784945.1:779106-793364 GCA_009831015.1 Picea engelmannii
ACACTTTGAATCAGATAGCAATGTTCACAGGCCTCTTCGAGGGGGCAACCTCCAATCGAGCAGCGCTCTGTTACAATAATATCCAAGCTAGGGTTCTCATACCCTCGACTCTTATTTATACTAAAAATAAGCATCTAGAGGAAGATCCTTCTAGAAGCGAAAGCTTCTATTAGGTCTTCTTACATCCGCCTTATTCTATTTTATTGAAAGGTCTTATTAATATTGACCTTTATTACATCCAAATACATTGATCTACCTATGTGCGGGTTAGGACCTTAACAACAGGGTTAATGGGTCTCTATTTTTTCCTAACTCATTTAATTCCTTCCTTGATTGGAATGGCATGTTGTATAATAGTAGGATCAAAACCATGAATATCATCATATTACCAAGCAAAAACATCTTGAAATTCACCAAGAAACTTAGTGAACTTCAATTTTTCTTCATCAGAACATTGGGCACCTATTTTAACATTCTTTGAAGACTCGGGTGTTCCAATGTTCAAGGAAATGGTTTCACCCACTTTCCTTTTCGACTCCTCTTATTTATGTTTTTCTTTGTTTCATACATCACTCGATGAAAATGAACTTTCTAGAGGAGTCAAGCCTTTAGGATTTTTGTTATATTCCATGGATATAATTTCCTTAGGCTTACAAGGTTAATTTTGAATGAAATCACAGATGCTCTCATCAATAGGGAAGACCTGACATGACTGTACATTGGCAGGGATATGCGAACAATACAAAGATTAAAAGATACAATCAGGTCTTTATGGAAGAAGTTGTCGAGTAGGAGAGGCTGCAAAAGCAGCTAACCTGTCAACCATTGAATTCAATTCCATTTTAACACGAGTGATGTTGAAATATATCAATTTTGATATAAGTGCCCAAATAGTTTGGGTGTAATGTTTCATTAACTTGTTTCTAGGAGAATATATCTTACGTACAAGGTTTACAACAAGTTTGGAATCCCCAAAAACTGTAAGATGACCACAACCTAGATTATAGGCATTCTCAATGCTTAGAGGTAACACTTAAAATTCAGTGACATTGTTTGTGCAAGCAAACTCTAACCTATAGGAAAACTTGTGAATTTTACCCACAGGAGAGTACAAGATAATACCAGCTATGTTTCCTTCATTGGAGCACGAACCATCAAATTGCATATACCACATCCCATCCTTTGTGTCGATTTGTTCCAAGGTAGCGTTTTCCTCATCTGCAAATATGGAGTACACTCCTAGGTCCTCCTCGATATAATTCACATTAGGTTGTGGGATGCTTTCTATGTAAGGTGAAATTCTCACCTCCCTTAGGACTATGATGTTTTTTACCGTTCCAAGGAATGGATAAGTGTGTCTGATTGAGTGAGAGGTATCCACCCATCAAATCTTGCCAATATCTTCCTAATATTATCGAGTAATTACTCACTAGCATATCAATTACGTGAATATTAAGGGTTGTTCTTATTTTGGGATGCGCGCACAAAACCAAGGTCATGCCCTTGATTTCACCTATGTTTGTTTGTTGTAAACTATTATAAGAGAGAATTATTCTGGAATTTTAATTTTTACAATACAAGCCTAGATCTTCCATAATAATCTTCGATATTACACTTGGGCTTGAACCACCATCAATGAGACAACAATGGGAAATTTTTTCCAGAATATTTACAAAAATAAAAAATGGGGTTTTTTTTTACAGGGTGCCTAAAGTTATGTACACCTACTTTATTTATAGTTCAATCCCCTTCATCTACCTCTTCAGATAGGTTGGCTACAATGGAAGCCTTTCCTTTCATAAAAAATTTTAGATGCTTTTGTTGCTCAGGGAAGGCAACCATGTCCAGGAGGGTAGCATCAGCTTTTATATTATCCAATTCATCGAGAATGTTGTATTTGGAAGAGGGAAGAAAGGAGGTAGTTCCTTGACTGTCAGGAGCCTTAGAAACCTGAATAATAGCAGTTGGTGAGGATGATCTTTGACTTAAAGAAGTGCAAGGAGGATCATATTTAACTTTTGGAGCATAGGATTTATTCCTAGTATTTATGATCATAACATCCTTTGGCTCTGTAAATTCTAGGACGACAATAGTAGTTTCATGTATTTTACAAAATATTTTATCTCTGACACTCTTATTTACCTCAGACATACTTTCCTCATGGTTTTCCTCGCAAAATTTACACCAACTATGAGGCATGATGGCTTTAGGTTGGAAGTTATTTTCATTAAGATTCTTAAAAGGTGGTGAAGAAGAATATGAGGCCCCAGGGGTAAGAGATGGGACATTTCCTTTTCACTCATACACTATCATTTGGTTATTCATGTCTTGTACAAGTTGTAAGAGGGTGGACATATCCATCTGTTTAGATGAATCTCCCTTAGGAAGACCTGTTCTTTCAATTTGTTCTTCATGCTCTAAACAAGTATGCAGAGTGGATCCAAGGTTATCAATGTTCTTTTCTTCAAGCCTATGATGGTAGGGGGAGGTAAATAATTATAATAATGCATGAAATTACCTTGGTTCTAAGGGTGAATAAGTTCAGGAATTTGGTTATATAATTTGGTTAAACACAAGTTGATAGACTTGATAGTTTCACCATCCTTATACGCAATGTTAGTGTACTCCCATAACTGTTCAGCTGGGATTTTGGATTTCCCTTAGGTATAATTGAACCAATATACTAACTCCTCCCAAGTGGAAAGAATCTTAGAAGGAAGGTCAAATAAATCAGTCACAACCTTCCCTTCAAGGGAATTAACAAATAAGCACATACATGTGTCATTGTCATTGGCTCCTATGTTGTGACAGGCATTAGAAAATGCCACCAAGTGTTCATTCGTAATGACCTTGTTATTCTATGAAAACCTAGGGAGATGCTCTTTGAATTTAGGAAGTGGATGAGTAGCAAGTTCTAGGTTAAGAGGGGAGGATGCTCTTTGTAGTAGTTGTAGAATCTTCTTCAAACTGAAAAAGACCATACTTTTTAATGACTTTGGAGGGGTTTGTGGTAGATTGGATAGGGACTTGATGAATATACAAGCTACCAATCACTGACAAGACTGAACGTTGAGATGAAGAAGCACCTCTAGTGCCACCAGAGCCACCACTAGATGCAATCTTGTGAACAATAGGAAAGGGAGAGAAAGATGAACTAGATAAATCAGACAAAGTTATCCTTAGAGTACTTTGTTGGACTGAAAAAAAAACGTTTGTTCTTCCTATTTCAACAATAGGATTGATCTCAAGTGATAAATCTCTTCTTCTCCTAGAGATGCAAGGGTTTAAGGACATGAAAATAAGATCAAAATTGTAGGGAAAAGAAAGCTATAGTTGATTCCTATGTTGTCTTTTCCTAGCTTCCCAATGTTCTTGGACACTTATGTCTTCTTCAATTGTTGCCCATGAATGTTCAAGCTCAACCCGGGTATTAGCAGTCTCTAAGATGGTATTAAACAAGGTTAAAGCAATGTTGGTATGATCTTTAGGACTGGGTTCAATATTGCACTACCTTGCAACAGGTACATTCATGAAGAAAAGAAATAGTCAAAGAATCAATATCAGAAATATAAATATATTCAATGAAAATCAAGCATATAATCAAATAGAGATATATTGAATATCTCCCCAGTATGGTTTCCAAATAAATTTTGAGGAAAATATATCAATTTATCTTACTCAAGCATTTTCAAATCTTGCTTGGCTAAGGAAAGATAGCTAGGAATGTTACCCTATGTTTATAGCCTCAAAAAATATTTCTCAATCCACAAGTATTAATTATGAGGGCTTAGGCTGATTTTTTTTAAATAAAAGATTGTTGCAAAATATAACATTTTTATATAATCTTTTGAATATAATAGATTGAAAAACGTGAATGTGGAGATCAAAAGAAAAAATACCAAGTCACATATTAACATATATGAGACATAATAGTGCTGGAACGGGGGCATACCCAGGGTTCAATGCTTAACAATGCACCAACCAAACCCCGACTATCGGCCCTTTCAACAACACCTGCGAAGCAGGCCAAGTCTCACCCGATGTAGACGAAGGGGGGTTACAGGACACAGGTGTATGTAACCAAGCTGGGCCACAAATCTATGATACTAAAATTTCGCAGAGTATTTTATTAACGCTTAGGAAGGAACATGCATTAGTTCATTAACCCTATTAATATCTCAGAACATAATCAAATAGAGGTCTAGCGTAGTAACAACAAAAGGATTATGCACCTTAAACACTTATCACTTAGCACTGTGGATCAGATCTAGAATTTTAACATAAGCAAAGCATTAAAGAAAAACATACATATCCATTACACATCTAATCTAAGCACAAAGAAAAACACCACAAAGATAACATTGCATAAAGAAAACCATGAGACACCATATCTACGTGGTTCACCTTAGTGTGGGGCTACGTCCACCAACCACTTTGCCTCTTTATTATTTGCTGGAATATTACATTCATTCACTCATATGCACTAAGCCACAGAGTCAAGCTTCACACCAGATAGGATATCTGCGCACTAAGCACCATATCCTCCTTCCAAAACTAGGTCAAGGCACAGAGCTACCTCTCTATAAAGCACAAAGCCTTAACACATAGACACTCCTTTTCACAATGTAGCTTTGTTCACACAAAACTAAATTCACTTTGATAACTAGCTAGCTACTTTTACAATACAATATTATTTATTTATATCTTACAAACCCTTACAATAAGGCCTAATCATGGGAAAACCCCATGGGACGACATCCCATAAACCCGTTACAAAAACCCTAGAGGACCCTTTACTGGGTCCACTAAACCCTCAAAATCGGTGAGATCCACGATCTTAGCTCTGCCTGGGCACTCCTTCCTCGACCAATGTGTCGAAGTCCAAATGTGGTTCAAAGTTGACCGAAGTTTTCCAAAAACTTGATCGAGGGCCAACAAGCCCCCAACACTCACATGTGACTCGTCCTGAGTCACTCAGGTGCGGAAAATGTTGCTTCAAAGGCCTCAAGATTAACTCAAGATGCCTCGACTTGCTACTTTTCTTGAGCCTCTTGTTCAACGATCTCCTAGATCATCTGCTCTATAACAGGCCCCTCGAGGCGTTGTTCTACTATTGCAACCACTTGATTTAGTTGTGAGCCTTGTCCATCAATTTCTTCGAAGACCTTGCAAGCTTCATCCTGCATAGGTTGTATCTTATGCATGACTTCCATGACCTTACCCTAGAGGGTAGTGATTTGTTGTTGTACTATGTGTTCCTCCTGGGATCTCTTCATTATTTCCACTGCAATGAGAAACTTCATCTGTTCCTGCAATGAGAGTTCTTGCTGTTGCGCCTCCTGTAACTATGCTTCTAGATTCTTCAGCTCTGGATCCTCGGCGAGGCGTTCATATGTCTAGGTGCTCTTATCACTTAACTGCTTACATTCTGAGGTGAGGGCTCTTATGATTTCAACTGTGTTCTTGGCAATCTCCTCCCTCTTGTCACGAACCACCTGCGGGGTGCTCGGTACTGTTTGGGCCTCCAATTATGTTATTCTAGCCTGAAGTTGTTGGAGAGTCTCAGTGAGCTTCACTACTTGAGCTTTGACTGACTCCTAGTCCTCCTATACCAACCCTGGTATAGAGTGACATGATTTACTTACCGCGTCTTTGACTGTGGCCCATTTTTGGCCCTAAGGTATGGAATCAAGCGAATATCAACGAAGAACAGGTAAAATGTGAACTTTGCGGGAGACACAGTGACTATTACTAGGCTGAAGTAAGCAAAAGAGAAGAAAAGAAGGAGCAAAGCCCAAGAAAGCTATCCATTGGATGAGGAGATCAAGGATGACAGATAAGAAAGGTATTTGGATCAAGGACAGCTCAGATAGAGGAAAAAGACATTGTTAGCACCGCGCGGGAAGAAAGGAGAGATAGGCTAGCGAAGCCCTGTAAAAGAGGGTCAAGTTGACCTAGGGTTTTAGATACCTAGGGTTTGTATATCTAGGATTTTGACACCTAGTTCTCGACCTAAGGTTGTCGGTGAGGGAATATATTGTATAAATAGAGGTCGAGAGGACCTAGGTCAGTTCAGTACTGTTGTTGAGCATTGTTATTGATTGTTTTTCATTGAGAGAATATTGTATTGTGAGTGAGAGAAGTTCTGAGAGTAAGAGCCTTCTGGCATTGTACGATCTTCAGCTGGGTGCGAAGATCAAGTCCTGGAACTGGGTGCAAAGGAAGGGGAGAGAAAGAGAGAAAAAGAAGAAGATTTGATAGCAGAGAGCATAGGAAAGAACTGTAATATTTACCTTACTATATCATTCTATGGACGTATCCCTAGGGAGAGGGTGAATCACATATATCTGGTGTTATGTGTGTATGATTGATGCTTTATCTTTGTCTTTGATATACTGTTATTGCATTATTTTATTAGATCATATCTATAGAATGTGGAGTAGATTTTAGTAATAAGTGAGCTAGGTATACTATGCTGTATTGTGTTAAGCTCCACTTGATATTCCCCTGGTTGTAGACATCTCTGTCCTGCAACCCCCCACAGCTACTTTGGGTGAGACTGCATCTACTTTGCAGGTGTTGCCGAAAAGGCCAGTAATTAGGTCTTGTTGGTGTGCTTTTGGAGTGAACCTTGGGTTTTCCCCTATGCCAACAAATGGTTCTATTGTCGCGACAGGAATCTTCGTGAGAGAATGTCAAGGTGGTTCCCATCGAAGACAGAGATTCAAAAGTGGATATAATATCAATAGAGGGACGTCATTGAAGCCCAAAACAAGAACCCTAAGCTAAGTACTAAAGATTGGCTACAAAGATACATTTTCACCGACATCCACGAGATCTTCTTTGGAAGAATCCATCAGGAGTTGTTTGAGTGGTTGGCTAGGTTAGTTGATACCCAGCTCGAGATCAAATCTAGACCCCCTATGGTTTGGGCATCGACACTGATCCAGAAGGTTAAAACAGTCGACAACATTGTATCCAGAGCAGTAGATCATTGGGTTGATAGTACCATTGGAGGGTATATCACCGAATTTTTTGTTGACAGAGTAGAATCGTATAGCCAAGCCGAGAGATACTTTTACAAAGGACCCAGAGGGAAATTTTTGCATTTTCTGAAGTCAATAATCAAGATGGTCTTGCATGAAAACCACATCTTGAAGATGCAGTAGATTGGCTGGATCTGAAAAGGATGATGTTCAGGAATTCAAACAGCGACAACGACATAGAGGCAGGACATACCCGCAGTGGAAGAGTATTTCGAGGGGTTCACCTTGAGAACCTCTTTAAGAAAAAATATGGAGAAGAGGGTTTCTACAGTGCAGAAGAGGCAGATCTAACAGATGAAGAACGTCTAGAACCCTCTAGGCCAGAGGAAGGAGAAACGGAAGAACTTCGCTAGGACGAGCCAGAAAACTCAGGAACTGCGCATACTACTGAAGTAAGTATCATTAACCCTCCTATTGTTTCAAGAGAACTAGGAAATTAGAGTAATTAGAGTCATCATTGTCCGAAGAGTGTTACTACTAGAAGTTCGCCATCTACTCAGACAGGAAACCCAGGTAGCTCTATGGAGGATGAAATGAGGTTCCCTATCTTTACAGGGGATGGATCTGAAGACCCAGATCAACATTGGTTTCTGTGTGAAGTTGTGTGGAATATTAAGAATGTCACTGATGAGGCCATAAAAAGAACCCAGTTCAAAACTAATCTTAGATATCCCGCACTGAGCTGGTACATGAACCTTTTCCAAGGACTTGCACAACCCCATACATTGAATGAGATCAAGAACGTGTTGATTGCATAATTCAAGAAACCCAAATCGGAGTCATAACGTATTACAGAGATGAAGGAGATCAATCATAATGTTGTTGAACCTATCTGGGGATTCGATCAGAGATTCAAGGCCTTAACATGCCGATTAACTTTTAAGATCCCAGATGAACAGAACAAAGAATGGTTCATCGTTGTGGTGTTACCACACATTAGAGTTCCTCTAATGCAATAGAAAATTGCTTCATAGTCTGAGGCATCAGAGATCGCCATGAATCTTGAATCAACCCCTATGGGAGAATCCAGTTCAGGTATGAGCCAGATCCTGAGCTAGCTGACCAGTTTGTCTTTACAGGTTGAAGACATAAAAAAGGATAAGGGAAATGACAAAAGAGAAGACATATGGTGTGTCATATGAATATCAGAGGGCCATGATAAAGAACACTGCCCTGTATTTCATGAATATTTGGCCTCAAGAGCTCGGATCCCCTTGAAGCAAGTCAAATTTCCCTGGTGTGAAATATGCAGAAACTGACATCACCCTAGTGAGTGTTATTACATGAAAAAGTATGTTCAGACACTTGTAAACCTATATTGCACCTTTTTAAAGTCAGTAGGGCATGATGATAGAGACTGTAGGGCCTATGACCTCATGTATGAAAGGTCAATATATGTATACAAGATCCAAGGCGAAGTACAACAAGAAGGAAACACTACGCAGTACAACTCCCCGGGAAGAGGAAACCTCAATCCTTGTGGTGGATACAGAGGATGAGGAAGAGGAGGAGGAATGGGCCAAGGTTGAGGACAGATAATTTTTTATAATTGCGCATAAACAGGACATCTAGCAAGGGATTGTCAGAACCCTTGTACTACTTGCAGTTATTGCAATTATTTTGAGAATGTTATAGAATATTTCCCTATGATGTTGGCTAAGCTTCAAGAAAGATGAGGAGCTCAGCAGAACCCACAAGTGCAATTGATATATGTTGAAACTCACAGAGAGGACCCGAGAATCATTGTTATTACTCAAGGAGGTGTTGTTACAGGAGAAGATAGAGTGACCCAGGGAAAGACTAGAGAGGAATCGTGAGTCAGAAAAGTTGCGAAGAAGACTCAAAATTTTGATGCCAATAAAGATATATGAACATTTGAAGATGCAAGGAAATAATTCAGAGGAGATCAAGGCTCATCATCAATAACATGTCCAGAAGTAAGATAATATGGAATGCCACTAGTATTCGATCAGTCTGCTTCGCCGAGGGAAAAGAGGTAAGAAAGCTCATGGAATTTCTATATACTTGTATTAAGCTAATCCAAGATGAAAACGTTGTAAGGGAACTTCAGAATTTAATCAAGCAATATGAGCTAGGAAAGATAGACCCCTTGTTGAATAGCGCAGTACACCAAATTGGGAAAAGGAGAAGGACAAACAAAGAATTACACTTGAATGCTCAGATAGGAAAGTATGACATAGACTATGTGGTCCTCGACTTAGGGTCAGAGGTTAATGTCATGACAAAGAAAACTTGGGCACTGATGGGAAAACCAAAGTTATTATATTCCCCTATAAGTCTTAGGATGGCTAATCAGCAAGCTTTCAGCCCATTTGGACAACTGGAGCATGTCCCTATGAACATCAACGGAGTGAGGACTTTTGCATATTTTGAGATCATTGAAATTGTTGATGACAACTACTCTTACCTAGCGTTGTTAGGAATTGATTGAGCCTTCAACAACTCTACTATTTTTTATTTGAAGAAGAGACTTATGAAATTTGAAAGAGACGACCTAAGGGTCATTGCACCTTTAGATCCAAATGAATGTCAGAGATAAACAAAACCCATCAGAGAGGAAGACCATGCATATGAATTGGAGAATATAT
The DNA here is from genome assembly GCA_009831015.1 of Picea engelmannii. Taxonomy (NCBI): domain Eukaryota; kingdom Viridiplantae; phylum Streptophyta; class Pinopsida; order Pinales; family Pinaceae; genus Picea; species Picea engelmannii. Next base: position 788,762 of record ML784945.1, read on the forward strand.
ACAAACTCACAGCCAGACAACATGATTACATTAATCCTATGACTGATGGGAATCTCAGTTGGCGAAGTGACAGTGTATGCTCATCAAACTCAGAAGAAGCACTGGAAAATTTGCAAAATCAGATGTATGGAGTATCCACAAGAAGGTGTTCTAGGCTGACCAGAGAATTTCGTTGGATTGGTACAACAGTGAGCAACTTACCCACCTTTGATGGTTTGAATACATTAGAGACCTTCTTGTTGGACTTTGAAGCAAGTGTACCAACGCAACAGAGACTGTTGGCAATGGATGAGGCCCTGAAAACTACACCAGAAAGATGGTGGGGGACACACAAAAGAAATATTACAGACTGGGTACAATGCCGAACCTTGATGACAGCGCGGTTCTTAACCCAAGTAGAAAGCTGAGAATTGAGGTACATAGTTCAAAATTTCCCAAAGGACCATGTGCAAAGCTGTGAATAATCCCAGAGTGATATTCCACAAGATCAATGGGTGAATAAATTCATCAACATGTTTTACCATATATGCTTGAATCCTCACAAATGCGTTTTCTGCGTAGAATCCGACCGACTTCTAGGATTTATTGTTTCACGTCAAGGGATCAGGGTAGATCCTTTAAAGGTCAAGGTGATTCTCAATCTCCCTCCTCCTACACTTCGCTAGTTATAAAGTTTGCAAGGGAAAGCAAACTTTCTTCGTCGTTTCATCCCAAACTATGCCGAGATAACTCTTGGATTTACACGACTACTCAAAAAGGGGTCTTCATTCGTATGGGATACCATCGCAAACAAAGCCTTCGACGCTTTGAAACTATCCCTGACACGTGCTCTGCTTCTCTTCCCCCCGATTACAGTCGCAATTATTTCCTCTACCTCGCAGCCTTGGATTACACCATCGCTATGGTTCTCATCCAAGAGGATGATTCTCATGACGAACATGTTATCTATTACTTGATTTGAAGTCTAACGCCTATCGAAACCAAGTATTTACATGTCGAAAAACTAGCCTTGGTAGTCGTCCAAGTAGTTCAACGTCTCCGACACTATATCCTCTCTCGAAGACTACGGTAATTTCTAACTGCAACCCTATGCAACACATTCTCACACGTCAATTGCTAGGGGGAAAATACTTCAAATGGATCATGATACTCCAGGAGTTTGACTTGGAATTTGAACGAGCTAAGTCCACGAAGTCCTTAGCGTTTGCCGAGTTGATATGCGACTTTCCCTACACTGAAACAGAAAATGTAGCGGTCGATTCATTACCTAATGAATCCCTTTTCCTAATTAGTTACGATGATCTTTGGTACGGAGATATCATCATATATCTCCAAACCCAGACTTTATGGCCTAATTTTTCCAGTATTGATCGGCGTCGAATACACTACCAAGCCCGTCAATATATTATCCTCAAGGATACTCTTTATCATCGTGGGATTGACTCAGTTTTTCGACGCTGCCTCACATTTGACGAAGCCGAGAAAGCCTTAAATGACTGCCATTCTGGATCCTATGGTGGTCATATGTCCGGGTATGCTACTGCCTATAAGATCTTACGAGCAAGGTATTTTTGGACTTCTTTATTTAACGATTGCATAATCGCTGTCCAAAAATGCCACGCTTGCCAGACCTATAATCATAAGATACGATCACATCCTTCTCCTCTTCACCCTGTGGTCTCCATTTGTCCCTTTGCGAAATGGGGTATCGATTTCATGACATGTCAACCCCCACTCGGTCGGGGGGCATGGATACATTATTATAGCCATAGATTATTTTACAAAATGGGTCGAGGCAATGCTGACATTTGACAATACTAGAAAGACTGTAGCATTATTCATTTTCAATCACATCATTGCTCATTTTGGTGTTCCTCGGGCTATCATCACTGATCATGGTAGCCACTTTAGAAACTTCATGCTGTCCGAACTCACTAAAAATTTGGGTCTTCGCCATGAAAACTCAATGCCCTATTACCCACAAGCCAATGACCAAGTCAAAACGATTAACAAAGTTCTCATAACCATGCTTTGACGAATGATAGGGATTCACAAAACAAGTTGGCACACAATTTTTTTTTCAGCATTGTGGGCTTACCGAATGTACGTTAAGTCTGCTACTGGGTTTACACCTTTCCGATTAGTATATGGTCTAGAATCCATCCTCCCGATTGAATGCGAGATACCCTCCTTAAAACTAGCCGTGGAACTCCTATCAAACACTTCTGCTGAGGAAGAACGTCTATTGTATCTCATGCGATTAGAAGAAACTCGACGCGACGCTACCCTAGTCATAGAAGCCCAGAAGAAACGTGTCAAGGCCCAATAAGAAAAACATGTCAAGCCCCATGTTTTCTCTGAAGGAGATCTAGTTTTTCTTTATGAACAAGATCGAGATATGCTAGGAGATGGAAAATTCGAAGCCATGTGGCGAGGTCCTTATATCATTAGATGAGTTTTGGAGAAAGGAGATTATGATTTAGTTCATTACGACGGTATCCCTTTGAGTGAACCCAGAAATGGGTTGTACTTAAAGAAGTACTATGAATAAGATCACCTGTGCACGAGTACTTGTATTTTATTGTATCATACTTCTTGTGTGTTACTGTAGTATGCTTTTTCGTTATATGGTCTCTGCCCTTATGTGATGTTGTGTTTGATTTCCAGATGTCAGAGTCTTTGCTACCCCACATTGGCTTCGCTAATGGCGCTAGCTATAGTACTCAGAACCTTGCTTCCGCTGCTTGGGAAATTTACGCCCCTACAAACAAACTTATCACTCTACGAGGTGTGTGCCTCAACCGTGCGACCAACAATATTGCAGAGTATAGCGTCGTTATCGAGTTGCTGATTGATGCTATCTCACTCAGTATCTGTCACTTGGTTGTGCGACTTGATTCATAGCTAGTAGTACTACAATTAAGTAATGTCTATGCTATTCGAAGTCCTAATTTATTATGGGTATATTTTCGAATTCACCTCTTGGAACGTCATTTTGATTATATTGAGTATCAGCATATTCCCAGATGTCTAAATACATTAACTGATGCATTAGCTAATTATGTATTAGACAGACATTTGGGTCATTCATAAATCAATTACATCACAAATATCACACAACACAAGATAAGCCAGTAGAAGCCGTATGCATATATAACGATCAAAAAGTTGTTTACAAAAATGTTTTGTCCAAGGACCAAAAGTTCAAAATCTGAAGCTCATAGCTTCTACAAAGTAATGTCTTGGATGACGTTCACGATAACACACGACCTCCTGGGCAACCCTACGAAGAAATCAGCCAATAGACTCTGACACGCCCATCGTATGACGCTGATAACGTCGCAGGACCTCTCCAAGAGGCATGTTTGGAATGTCTATAGTCAAACCCTCTAAGTTTTGTTCCATTGCCTCATAATATTCAGCATCTCATCGTGGCACTAGAGCCACCTCTCCTCATCAATGAATAGGAGAAGTACCCAGAGGTCGATAAGGCCCCACGTCTGTGTCATCAAAAAAGAATTTTTGTAATTAGACCTTGGACAAACATAAAAACATTTGCATATGATAAAATTCACAAAAACATTTAAAAAGTAAAAAATGTGTACTTCTTACCTAGATCTCCCCACTGAGCGTCCTCGGGTAGGGCCAAGTTCGGATCCCCTTGGAAGTCCAACCTGGCATAGGCATAATCATTGACCATCAACATATGTGGTCGTAACCAGTCAAAGAAGGAATCATTGTATTTAATGATTCGTCCAACTACATATTGGGCCATGAGGTTACACCACCTCAACATCCTCGGATCCTCTGGAGCCAATAAACCCCACTCAACGTGCGACCTTAGCAAGGGAACCCTCTTAAGAAAGAAGGACACCAACAATGACCCATACCCAAATTGCTTCAGGTCGCCTCTCTTGCATTTAGTCAACTACCTCTTCACGCTACAAAGGACTGTGTCTGACTAGTTAAAGACCCGAGGCTCAGTACACTCTATGGCGTACTAAAAATAGCTCTGGAGAGCCATGTGTGGAGCAGCACTCCCAGCCATATGAGCAATGGTGAACAAGATAGTGCGAAGGGTCAAATCCTGGACCCCCCAAATGGCCACTTTTCCTTTGCTTCTTTCTGCCTCTGGAACACAGTACTGATGGCAATACTCACTCATAGGCAGCCCACCACCTCGGCTACCAATCAAGCTAGCGTGGTAGCCATGCCATGACAATCCTGTCAGGAAATAAACGTCCTCAATATCCAAGGACAATATGTGTACCCCCACGTGGAATACTTGTTGGTCCACATCCCACATATGAACGAGGTACTCCAACAGCTTGACTTGGGCCCTCATACCCAGGATCCGAAAGAATTTCAGGAGACCAAAGTCTCGCAAAGCGGCAAAGATGCCCAGTTTATTCCCAGAAATAGCATCATCTTCTTCATGCTCTCTTTCACGCCATTCCAGAACCATGGTGACAGCCAAATTCCTGCACAAGAACCATAAGAAGAAGGTCAACAACTCTTTTCAAGCCTTGGTACATTTTTCATTGAGAAAACATCAAAGAAAATTTTCATTTTGTGGTTCTCACAGGTGCCCCTTTAGCACAGT